>WNWK01012844.1:47500-57818 GCA_009830355.1 Cherax destructor
CTTCTTGTCATGTTTCCTTTTATAGTTCCTTGATAATGTGAGTAGTACGAAAGCGCTTGGAATTCTTCTATTTTTCATAGTGGTTGTCTTGCATATTTTGATATCACCTGTTTACTGTGATCTTTTGGCATATATATATATATATATATATATATATTATATATATATATATATATATATATATATAATGACACACACACACACTTAGTAAACGCACATTAGAGGGAAGCTCGCTGGCGTCAATAGTTAACTTTGTAACATTGCTTGAGTGTTTATTTCACTTATTTGCTGAAGCGATAAAGTTTTGCTTTCCCTCTTGAAGATAACTGTCGTCTGTGTCTTTGCCGCTCTGACTGATCTTTTTGTTAGTTTAAGTGAGTCTTTGTTTTATAATTGTCTCTGTCTCTCCCTGTCTCTCACTCTCTCTATCTCTCTCTCTTTGTGTGTACTCACCTAGTTGTACTCACCTAGTTGTGGTTGCAGGGGTCGATTCATAGCTCCTGGCCCCGCCTCTTCACTGGCCGCTACTGGGTCACTCTCCCTTCGCCATGAGCCATAGCATATCTCTTCTCGAAGCTATGAATGGATCCTGCCTCCACTACAGCACTTATCAAGCTGTTCCACTTTCTGACCACTCTGTGACTGAAGAAATACTACCTAACATCCCTGTGATTCATCTTAGTCTTCAGCTTCCATCTGTGACCCTTTTTTGGTGTGTCCCATCTCTGGAACCTTCTCTGTCCACCTTGTCAATTCCTCTCAGTATCTTATATGTCTTTATCATGTCCCCCCTATCTCTCCTGTCCTCCAGTGTCGTCAGGTCGATTTCCCTTAAGCTCTTCTCGTAGAACATACCCCTAAGCTCCGGGACTAGTTTTGTTGTAAACCTTTGCACTTTATCTAGTTTCTTTATGTGCTTGGCTAGGTGTGGGTTCCAAACTGGTGCTTCATACTTCAGTATGGGCCTAACGTACACAGTGTACAGGGTTCTAAACGATTTCTTATTTAGAAGTGGAAATGCTGTTCTTAGGTTTGCTAGACTCTCGTATGCTGCAGCAGTTATTTGGTTGATGTGCTCCTCAGGAGATGTGTCTGATGTTATATTCACCCCAAGATCTTTTTCCTTGATTGAGGTTTGTAGTCTCTGGCCCCCTAGAATGTACTCCGTCTGCGGTCTTCTTTGCCCTTCCCCAATCTTCATGACTTTGCACTTGGTGGGGTTGAACTCCAGGAGTCAATTTCTGGACCAGTCCTGTAGCCTGTCCAGATCCCTTTGTAGTTCTGCCTGGTCCTCGTCCGATTGAATCCTTCTCAGCAACTTCACACCATCTGCAAACAGGGACACTTCGGAGGCTATTCCCTCCGTCATGTCGTTCACAAATACAGGAACAGCACCGGTCCCAGGACTGACCCCAGTGGAACCCCACTCGTCACTGGCGCCAACTCTGACACCTCGTCACGGACCATGACTCGCTGTTGTCTTCCTGACAGGTATTCCCTGATTCATTGTAGTGCCTTCCCTGTTATCCATGCGTGGTCCTCCAGCTTTTGCACTAATCTCTTGTGTGGAACTGTGTCAAACGCCTTCTTGCAGTCCAAGAAATGTGTTTGTCTCTGTCTCTGTCTCTCTCTGTCTCTGTCTCTGTCTCTCTCTCTCTCTCTCTCTCTCTCTCTCTCTCTCTCTCTCTCTCTCTCTCTCTCTCTCTCTCTCTCCACTCCCCTGATCCCCTGAGGTAAACACTCAAGCAAGGCTTCATGTACATTTTAAGGAAATGTTCACTTTCATTTGTTCCTTGACTTTAATCTTGGATGGTTTTCTTTTTTTTCCTCAACGTTTCGCTGAACACCTTTATGGTGATTTTACTTTTCCTTCCTTTGACTTTCAGCGAGGCTAAACCGTTTACAAGAGGATCAAAGCAGTGTCTCTAATACATTGATTTTTCGCCCCCGTTGCACTATAGCGATTTTTTCCAAAGTGTTTTTAGTAACTTTTAGTGAGCGTTAACGTAGATAGTGTGTAGGGTGGAGCTACTGTATTTGTACCTCCTCCTCCTCCTCCTCCTCCTCCTCCTCCTCCTCCTCATCCTCTTCTTCTTCCTCCAACAACCTTACTTCTTGAGGTCTAATAGTTTTTTAATTTATATTTTAAGTCAGATTCAACTGACAAATTTTTAACTCCCATGTGTGTCCCCTCGTCCTGGTCCTTCATATATGTCCCCTCGTCTTGGTCCCTCATATGTGTCCCCTCTTCCTGGTCCGTCATGTGTGTCCCCTCGTCCTGGTCCGTCATGTGTGTCCCCACGTCCTGGTCCAGCGTGTGTGTACCCTCGTCCTGGTCCAGCATGTGTGCCCCCTCGTCCTGGTCCAGCATGTGTGTCCCCTCGTTCTGGTTCCTCTCTGGGTGACCCCTCATCCTGGTACCTCTATCATGTGTCCCTTTATCCTGGTCCCTCTCATGTGTTCCCTCATCCTGATTCCTCTCTCATGTGTTTCCCCTCGTCCTGGTTCCTGTCTATTGTGCATCCCCTCATCCTGGTTCCTCTCTCTTGTGTGTCCCCTCATCCTGATCCCTCTATCACGTGTTCCTTTATCGTGTGTTCCTTTATCCTGGTCCATCTCCCACGTGTCCCCTCATCCTGGCTTCTCTCTCATATGTTCCCTCATCCTGGTTCCTCTCTCATGAGTCCCTTCATCCTGGTTCCTCTCTCATGAGTCCCTTCATCCTGGTTCCTCTCTCATGAGTCCCTTAATCCTGGTTCCTGGTATGTGTCCCCTCATCCTGGTTCCTCTCTCGTGTCCGCTCATCCTGGTTCCTCTCTCATGTGTCCCCTCGTCCTGGTTCCTCTTTCATGTGTGTCCTCTCGTCCTGGTTCCTCATTTGTCCCCTCATCCTGGCCCCTCTATCATGTGTCCCCTCATCCTGGCTCATCTCTTATGTGTCCCCTCATCCTGGTTCCTCTCTGATGTGTCCCCTTGTCCTGGTTCCTCTTTCATGTGTGTCCTCTCGTCCTGGTTCCTCTCTCATTTGTCCCCTCATCCTGGCCCCTCTATCATGTGTCCCCTCATCCTGGCCCCTCTATCATGTGTACCTTCATCCTGGCTCCTGCCTCATGAATCCCACCATCCTGGTTCCCTTCGAGTTCCCATATCCTGGTTTCTCTCATGTGTCTCCTCTTCCTGGTCTTTTCTTCACATGTTTAGCCCTATTGTCGTAGTTATTTACATGTTTGGCCCCATTGTTCGAGTTCTTCACATGTTTGGCCCCTTTATTCTAGTTCTTCATATGTTTGGCCCCATTGTCTTAGTTCTTTACATGTTTGGCCCACTGTCCTAGTTCCTCCTATGAACAAACCAGATACCTCAAAGGCAACAGAACCAGATAATATCTCTGTTGATTTTGCAAGAAGTGTATCAGCTCTATGTGAACCATTAGTCAAAGTCTTCAGCAAGTTAGCTGATAAAAGACAACTGCCAAAAGTGCTGAATGCAGCCGTCATAGTCTCAATGTTTATTAAAAAGGACGCTGTACGACCCTTGTAGGTTTAGCTCTTTATTTTTATTATAATATTACAAGGGACGGACACCGAACATTAAGCTTCCGACCAGTATCACCAAAATGTATAGTATGTAGGATTACAGAGAGAGAGAGAGATATCAGGAGAAGAGTAGCGGAGATCCAGGAGAGGAACATGTTTTTCAAAAACAATCAGCATGGTGTCATGGAATTTAAATCCTGTCTTAGAAAGCATCTTGAGTGGTAATATAATAGAAGTGAGACAAAAAAGAAAGAGGGAAAGGACATATATTTGGACTGTAAGAAGACGTTTGAAGCAGAAGCACCTTAGACTTTGCCTAAATCAAGAGGAAAACAACAGTCAAGGACCAGGTAATAAGGCAGAGGAATGAAGGAAATCATAAGAAATGACCAACAAGATATTTAGGGAGGTTTTCTCAGTGGAAAGAGAAAAGCTTCAAGCAAACCGAGGCAGTAGGGTACACCAACAAGTGCTGGACGCACCACACTCAAAACAAAGAGGAAAAAAAACTGATATGTGAACTACATACCTAGAAGATGGTGGGCCCAGATAACATCTCTCCATAGGTCTTAAGAGAGGGAGCAAACGCACTGTGTGTGCCAGTAAAAATAATCTTCTATAAATCTATCAAAAAAGGGCAATTACCTGAGGTGAAGAATACAGTAAATGTAGTCCTAACCTTTAATAAAGGAGACAGACAGGCAGCATTAAACTATATAGACCAGTGTCACTGACATGGATAGTATGTTAAGTCATATAGAAGTTTATCAGGAGAAAAATGGTGGAGCACCTAGAAAAGAATGGGTTTATACATGACAACCAGCATTATTTAAGGGATAGGAAATCCTGTATCGCAAACTTTCTGAAGGTCTACAACAAAATTACAGAAGTTAGACAGGGGAGAGAGAGAGAGAAAGTTGTGGGTATACTGCATTTTCTTGGACTGTAAGAAGGTTTCCGACAAGTACTGCACAATACATTGGTAAAACAGCTGGAGGAGAAGGCAGGAATAGCAGAAAACGGTTGCAATGGATCAGGGAATACATGTCAGAAAGGGAACGAGTGATAGTACATGATGAGGTATCAAAAAGGGTGCATACTGTGACCTCAGAGAAAGAATGCATTAACTATATTGTATATATTATCACTTATATAATTTTATATTGCTGACATTTTCATTAATAGCTAATATGAAGTTTCATGCTTCATATTATTATTTGATCTATTATATTAGCTTAGGTATGTAGGTAGGATGTAAGATCTACACCTCTTGTTGTGCTTGCTGTTGGAGAGTTTTGATTGGCTGCCCGCTTATCCTACACTAGGTGTTAGGCGCAGCCTTGTACCCACCTGGCGCAGCCTTGTACCCACCTGGCGCAGCCTTGTACCCACCTGGCGCAGCCTTGTACTCACCTGGCGATGCCGCAGGAGTGAGCTGTTACTAAGTCATGTGACATACCTGATATTGTCGAGGCTGGTCTTGCCTCGCTCTCTCTGTTTCAAATAGGAGAAACATCTCGTTTCTCTGTTCTGTCATCTCATGTGATTTAGACTGTTTTTGGTAATGTCCCCGTTGGTGAGCCGGAAGTTATATCTCTGTGCAACTCTATTCACAGAACATTATTTAGACTTAGTGATATTTGTCGCTTATCAGAGGTTGTGTCTTGAAGACGCACTGTATATCTCTAGTGCCGAGCTAAACTTTCGACCTATATTTGCTCAGGCAACTACGTACTGCCGTTGTCGGGGATTTGATAATGGTGAACTCAGTTTCAGTATTAAGGGAGTTTTATGCCTTTTCTGTAGGATCTGTTGAAGTTCCACAAGTTACGGTCGTTGTTTTGTCTCCTTGTTCCTTGCCTGACACTGTGCTGTTCACTGATGCATCGTACATTATTGCTAATGATTCGTCATACTGTTCAAGCAACCTGTTTGCTTGCCTTGATGACTGAAAAGTTAGATTATTTATGGAGTATTATAGAAAACATACACACACACATATACACTTATATGCTTATTTACTTATATTACTCATATATTAATGAGTGAATCGCATAGCTACGTACCAGACGGTACTTATGAGTAGTACAGTTATTAAATGTGCCCGTAGTACTATACGATTATATGCACAAGATAACTATAAGATAAACGCATACTAAGTTAAATTCCAAGAGTTGTTTAGGAGTTTATCTCCTCAATTATATTCAAATTCAAATTCTTTATTTCTAGTAATATACAAGGTGGGGTGTACTTATAATTATACATTTTATGAAGTAGATATTACAAGATGGTCAATAATATGCCTTGGTATGCCTAGGCTTTTCAGGCAGTCTTATGATAGGTCTTACTCAATAGCGACACAATGATTATACAGATAGTAAGGTTAGGTAATTGTAGTGATTAACTAGGTTTACAAAATTGAGGTACTGGAATTTAAACATTTAAGAATTTAACAATTAGTTTATATATTAATGGTAAAGGTGATGTATTGGCATAATATAGTTTCTATATTGGAGTGTCTTAGGTAAACTTATGACTAGCTTAAGAATTATGAAGCAATAGTTGTATTAGAATTTTGGTTAGTCGTGTGCAAATTAAGGGGAATCACAGATATCAATAAGTGTATTTTGATGTGGATATGTGCAAGATAAAGTAGTTTTCATGTGGTTGGCTACCGGTTGGGTGCGTAAGTGAGATAAGATGTTTTTTTTATTAACGGTGCTTTTGAAAATGGAGGTTGTGTCTGCAGTTCTAGAGTTTTGAGGCAGGGAGTTCCAGATTTTAGGCCCTTTTATGCGCATTGAATTTTTGTATAGATTTAGTCGGACACGGGGAATGTCAAAGAGATGTTTATGTCTGGTATTATGTCTATGGGTCCTGTCACAACTGTCAAGAAAGTGTTTTAACTCAGGGTTAAAGTTGGAATTTATAGTTCTATAAATGTAGATAGCAGAGTAGTAAGTATGGATGTTCTGAACCGTGAGTAGGTTTAGGTCTTTGAAGAGTGGGGAAGGGGGGGTGCTGCCTAGCGTTGGATTGCGTGATAATTCTTACTGCGGCTTTTTGTTGGGTTATTATTGGCTTTAGGTGGGTAATTGCTGTTGATCCCCATGCACAAATGGCATATGTGCATATGAGTGAGTATGTGCATATGAGTGAGTATTATAGTGTGAGTAGGGCTGATTGTGGTACATAATACCGTATCTTAGAGAGGATCCCTACAGTTTTGGACACTTTCTTTGTTATGTGTTGGATATGGGTGCTGAATGTCAGGCTGCTGTCAAGGTGAAGGCCCAGGAACTTGCCCTCATTATGTTTAGCAATAGGTGTAGTATTGATCTTAATGTTTAATTGTGGATCACCTGCTCTGTTGCCAAACATAATATAGAAGGTCTTATCAGTGTTGAGTGTAAGTTTATTGGTTGTCATCCATGTTGATATTTTTATTAATTCGTCGTTAAAATGGTATTAAGCGTGGCAAGGTTTGTGTGGGAAATGACATAAGTTGTGTCGTCAGCAAAGAGTATTGGTTTCACGTGTTGTGATACATTGGGAAGGTCATTGATGTAAAAGAGGAAGAGCAGGGGACCAAGGACACTTCCCTGCGGTACTCCGGTGTCTAGTGGTAGTGTCGTGGAGGATGTGTCTTTAATAGTGACATACTGATACCTATTAGGAGGTAGGATTTGAAGTATGCTTGTGCATGACCTCTTATTCCATAGTGGTCAAGTTTGTGGAGTAGGATGCCGTGATTTACTATGTCGAAAGCTTTCCTTAGGTCAATAAAAAGTCCTAATGGATATTCCTTATTTTCGAGTGCTGTGTAAAGCAGGTCTATAATTTTTACTATTGCATCGTTAGTGCTTTTATTTTTCCTGAAGCCAAATTGGCAGGGGTTGAGTATGCTTTGTGTCGTTATAAACGAGTATAATCTCTTATGCACAAGTTTCTCGAAGATTTTGGATAGCAACGGTAGATTTGATATAGGCCTATAGTTGTTTACGTCTGTGGGGTCACCACCTTTATATATTCGTGTAACCCTTGCTGTTTTGAGTAGTGTTGGGAAAGTGCTAGTTTCTAATGATTTGTTTAAACGTAATGAAATAGGATATGAAAGGACATGAGTGGCTCGTTTGTATATTAAGGGTGGAACTTGAGACAGATGCCCTGATTTATTTTTAAGTGACTTGATTATCATGGTGACTTCAGTGGGTTCAGTAGGTGCAAGATATAAGGAGGATGGGAAATTCCCATCTAGGTAATCACTTGCTCGGGCATTGGTATCTGGGATTTTACTGGCAAGATTTGATCCTGTGGTTGAGAAGAAGTCATTTATTTTGTTTACTTTATCAATAGGCTGTAGTGGTGTTTCGTTTGGTTTAGTTAGGACAATATCCCTAGTTTTTTTTAGTTTGTGGGTGCCCATAATCTGTGAGAGTGTTTTCCAGGTCTTTTTTATATCTCCTCTTGTTTCAGTGAATCTGCTGGAGTAGTACAATTGCTTGGCTTTTTTTATTAGTTTGGTGAGAACTGATGAATAGTTTAATAAACTACTTATGTATGAATCCCCGTCTATATTGCTTCTCATATTGATGTTTCTTGTTAATGGATTTATGTAAGCTGTGAGTTAGCCATGGGCAGCCTAGCTGTTTATTCGTAATCTGTTTCATTTTTATAGGACAATGTTTGTTGTATAGTCTATGTAATTTATTAAGAAAGTTGTCTGTCCAATCATCGATACCCTTGGCATTTGAGAATTCTATTGCCCAGTCAACCGTCTCTAACTCTGCTGTGAAGTTATTTATTGATGCCTGGTCATGGAGTCTAAATGAAACTTTGGTGTATTCTAGGGGCAGTTTACTAATGTTTCATAAGAGGAAGGTAGGGTAGTGGTCCGTGGTGCTGTCTGTTATTATCCCCGATTTAAGGGGGGCTAGGATATTGGTCCATATATGGTCGATTATGGTTGCACTCGTCTCAGTAAGCCTGGTTGGTTTGGTTATTGTTGGTATGAGAAGTGTGTTGTTCATATTGTTGATGAAATCGGTTACTGGCTGGTCATCTGGTTGGCCAAGGTTGATGTTGAAGTCTCCAGCTAAGATAAGGTGGTGTTTGTTCATTTGGTTGTTTGTTATTAGCGTTTTTAGTTGATCACTAAAATTTGGGAGTCTTAAGGTTTTGTGCAGTAAAATAAGCAAAAATATGTTCTCCATATTCATCATTCTAGCAAGTGGTGTCACAACAGGATATTTCATTAGAGTAATAGATTGCAATACCTCCCCCAACTTGATGTGGTCTGCAGTTGTGTACTGCTGTGTAAATGGCCAGGGAAAAGGGCAGCAAGAGAAGGTCCAGAATCCAACCAGGGACTCCCAGCAACACAGGTGAGAGAAGCAATACTACACAGAAAACTTCTGCCAGCCAGGACACAACCCTCACCACCACCACCACGCGCCGCCACCACAACACTCGTCTGTCAACAACAACAAATATGGCCACCTCCTCTAGAAACCAAGATAATTCCTTCTCTGAATTGGAGGATTTGAACATTAAATACCCAGAAAAAGCCGAACTCATCAGGAAGCAAAGTCAAAAAATCAGCATGTTAACTCAGGAAATGGATGAACTTAATAAATCCAATGATACGTTAACCCGGGAAATTAAGGACTTGCGAGCCACCAACACACAGTACATGGACAGGATTGCAGCCCTAGAAAATATTCAGACAGCACTGGACCAACTAACCATCACCCACACCCAGTCAGAGGACTCCATCACCCGCCTGAAAGAACAAGTTATCCACCTGACCACCGACATCAAGCATGAAAGAGAAAGAGTGGACTTACAACTTACAGATGTTATGAACAATTTTCAAGATCACTTCGACCAACAACAATTATCTGACTCAGTTGTAGTTAACAGCAAACATCTTCCAGCAACTATAACTCAGGAAACATGTAAACAAACCACCTTACAACTCATCCAAGACCATCTTCGTCTTAACATACCAAGTGATGACATAAAGGATTGTAAAGTGATAGGATACCAACCTGGAAAACAATCAGTAATACTAAAATTCAACTGTAGCTCTCAGAGAAATAATCTTCTAAATACTTCTATTACCTTGAAAAGTGAGATGTATGTAAACGAATGCCTGACCAAACTGCGGTAAAATCTCCTTTACAGACTAAGAAAGTTACGAAATGGCAGGAAAATTCACCAGTGCTTTGCAAGAGATGGAAAAATTGCTATTAAAAAAGACCCAACAGGGAGGAGATATACTATTTCTACTGAACACAGCTGAAAAAGTTCCTTACAGATTCTGGCCTCACTGACCTCGAATAATGCAGTCTGTACTCACTTTCCGCGATTAGTGTTAATAAAACTAATTTCTTTTTCAATTTAACCTCTACAAACCCTAGTTTTCACTAATTGACAATCCGAGCAGCAAATTGTCAAAGTTAACTTAGTGCCAAACTTTAAAACTTTATTGTAATGTATGTGCAGTATTTACTATTACTGCCTTATTTTACAGTATTTACCTCATTACTGCCCTATTTTTCAATTTTACAATCGACACCAGTAAATTATCAAGTTAACTAGTGCCAAACTTTAAAACTTTTTTATTATACTGTATGGGCAGTACTTTACCTTATTACTCCTTATTTTTACAGTATTACCTTATAACTGCCTTATTTTTTTTCCAATTTTTACAATTTACTACCATGTAAATTTATTAATTAACTATTAGTTACACTTTAAAATCTTTTTTATCATATTCC
>WNWK01012845.1:0-57814 GCA_009830355.1 Cherax destructor
ATGACAGTGTCCACCTATGAAGACACTACAAGACTTCAAGCAGACATAAACCAAATCTTTAAATGGGCTGCAGAAAACAATATGAAGTTCAATGATGAGAAATTTCAATTACTCAGATACGGAAAACGTGAAGAAATCAAAATCTCATCGGAGTACAAAACTAATTCCAACCAGACAATAGAGCGAAAAACTAATGTCAAAGACCTAGGAGTGATCATGTCAGAGAACCTCACCTTCAAGAACCATAACAAAGTAGCAATTGCATCTGCTCGAAAAATGACAGGATGGATAATGAGAACCTTCAAAACCAGGGATGCCAAGCCCATATTGACACTTACAGATCGCTTGTTCTATCTAGGCTGGAATATTGCTGCACACTAACTGCACCTTTCAAGGCGGGTGAAATTGCTGACCTTGAAAATGTGCAGAGAACCTTCACCGCACGCATAAGTTCGATAAACCACCTCAACTACTGGGAACACTTGAAGTTCCTAAACCTGTACTCTCTAGAACGCAGGCGGGAGAGATACAATATTATATACACATGGAAAATTCTCGAGGGCTTAGTACCAAACTTGCACACAAAAATCACTCCCTACGAAAGCAAAAGACTCGGCAGGCGATGTAACATCCCCCCAATGAATAGCAGGGGTGGCACTAGCACGTTGATGGACAGCACAATAAGTATCACGGGCCTAAGGTTGTTCAACTGCCTCCCAGCATTCATCAGGGGGATTACCAACAAACCCCTGGCTGTCTTCAAGCAGGCACTGGACAGGCACCTAAAGTCGGTACCTGACCAGCCAGGCTGTGGTTCGTACGTTGGACTGGGTGCGGCCAGCAGTAACAGCCTGGTTGATCAGGCTCTGGTCCAACATGAGGCCTGGTCACAGACCGGGCCGCGGGGGCGTTGACCCCTGGAATTCTCTCAGGTAGACTCCAGGTAGACTCTCCCGGGGTGGCTTTGGGTGTCTTTCGGGCGACGGGTGTATCTCTGGAGACCATTATTCGGATTCCGGGGTTGGTGGCAGAAGGAGGTATGCTTTGTGGCGGTGTCCGGCCGCCACAGGCCGCAGGTGGCTCGGTGGATGTAAGGTTAGGGTATGGCACGGGTTTCATGCCACATCTGCACTACTTGCGGTGCTGAGGTCTTCTTGGGCATGGAGGGGGATTTATGCCCCTTTCATTCCTCCTAGGAGCTATTCCTGCATGTTCCCCCCTTTTTTTATTCTTTTTTTTCTTTTTATTTTCTTCTTTCTTTTTTTAAAAAAATAAACAAAAAGAAAGAAGTAACCTAACCATGGACGACCCAATCCCGGGTCCCTTCCTGTTACAGCACCCTGTTCTGACCCGGCCTCATTATCGGACTATTCTTTAAACACTTCCAATACCCCTGTACCTCTCGCTGCTGATGGTTCGTCACCTACTTCAGGTACCGGGGTTCTGACTGGCCCTTTTGACACGTCTGACCTTCGCTCCTCTCTGACCTTGATTCTGGCTTCTCCCTCAACGGTGCGGCAATTTTTGGATTGCTCGCCCGTCCCATGTCGGACCAACTCCGGTCCCACATCTAAACGACTAAGACCCTTACAGGACGATTCGTCACTTCATTCTCATTCATCTCAGAAACGACGAGCTTGTCACGCACTCCCCTTACACACTTTGTTTCACACTACACAATGGACAAAGTTTTTTACTCTAAGACCGACTTCTCCTACTGCCTATATTTCTGATCATAGTATTGGTAAGGACCATGTGGGTAAAGATATCTCATTTCACCCTCTCAAGAGGGGCACTCGCATCATCACGCATCATCACGGTCCAGAATGCTGACCAAGCTCGTTGTCTTTCTCTCCTTACGACCATAGATACTATTCCTATCACTATTGAAAAACATCATTCTCTCAATTCTTGTAGTGATACTGTCATTTTACCCCACACCATTGTCCAACGGAATTTCCAGACATGTGGTGATGACATTCTGGAGCAGCTTGGCTCCAAGAACTCCTATCCTCAAAGTTGACACTTTTGTCCTCCCTGTCCATAGGCAAAGACGATATCCTTGCAATATAGCTCGTTCAACATTTGACTGCCATGAACTTCCGCCCTTGGTCTACATTGCGGGACACCGTTTACAAGTTCATAAGGTGATCCCTACACTGCAACAGTGTAGAAACTGCAGGCGTTTTGGTCATCCAGCAAAATATTGCAGGTCCATGACCAAATGCCAAGTCTGTGGTGCCGATGATCATGCCAATCCTTCTTGTAGTCTACCTCCCTCTTGCCTTAATTGTCATGAGGCGCACCCATCTTACTCTCGCCGTTGTCAAGTTTACTCAAATGAGCGTGAAATCCGTCTCATCTATGCCTTCAAGGGAGACTTCCCCATATTTCCTATTCCTGCGTTGCTAAACGTCCCCCCAATTCTGGGACCCCTTCTCCCCCAGCTTCCTCTGTGGTCACCCCATCCTCAGTCACCCTTGTCTCGAATTCTTTTGCTGCCCTAGGCTCCGAGGTCACTACCTCAGCATCCCATTCTGTTCTCACCTCTACTTCTACTTACTCGCACAGTTCTGTGTGTACCCACCCTCGTCCCAACCCTCCTCCTCATCGCCCCTCTCCTCAGAAGTCCACCATAAAATCCCCATTGTTAAACTCTCCTCTCAACCCTCCTACTCATGCACATTTTTCCTTCCCAGTGTCTGTGCCTGGTTTTTCACCTCCAACTAGTTCTGTAACTTGTGTAGAGGTTCATCCTCCTCGTTCAATACCTTCATCCCCTTACCCCTCCCAAATTTCTTCCTCTACTGCCCCTTCCCAGGTCGCTTCCACTCCTGTCCCCTCCCAAACGCCTTCAACAGTTCCCTCTTCCATTTCCTCACCCCTTACTTTATTACAGTCCATAGTCTCCCCGATTGTTGCTTATCCCCCTCCTCCTTCCATCTCTAATGTGGTCCCACATCCTGCATCTTTGTCTTCTGAAACACTGGAAGCTATTGCAGAATATATTACAGAGACTGGAACGTTGATGGACACTGCTCCTGGTTCCTCCTCCTCTCTCTTCTCCATCTACACCCCTCCTTCCTTCACTGCTTACAAGTCTTCTGCTGCCTCCACACTTGGACTTTTCTAACCCTCCTAGTCCATAGATACCTCTACCTTCGGCTTTCTTGTATCTTTCTCTTTGTAAATCATGGCTTATTACAGTGGAATATCCGCGGCCTCAGGGGTAACCGGGGTGAGCTTCAGGTGTTGCTCTCCCAGTTTTTTCCTGTTGGAGTCTGTTTACAAGAAACCAAATTACACTCCGCTGTTATCCGCCCCTTTTCGGGCTATGATTTTTTATCAAACATATATTCAACAGATCCTTTTTCCGATGGAACCTTTAACGAAAGTGCTCTTCTTATATACACTGGTATTCCATATCATCAGCTCTTTGTTCATTCTTCTCTACATTACTCTGCAGCCCATATCCACTTGAATAAGTGGTATACACTCTGTTCTTTGCATCTCTTCCCTTCTCGGGCATTGTCTATCCCAGATGTTGCTTTTCTGGTTTCTTCCTAGCCGCTACCCCTTCTGCTACTTGGCGATTTTAATGCACACCATTTTCTCTGTGGGGGAGGGTCACACAGTGACTCCACGACATTCAGTTGGAGGCATTTCTTGCTTCTCTCCCTCCATGTTTTAAATACGGGTACTCCTACCCATCTTGATCCTCGAACTCATTCTTTCTCTTGCAACGATCTCTCCATCTGCTCTTCCTCAACTCTCCTCGACTTCACCTGGTCTGTCTTCCCAGACTTATATGACAGTGATCATTTCCCAGTCAGCCTTATGTCTCCTTCGTATTTTCTACCTTGTAGCCCACACTGGCAATTTGACCGGGCGAATTGGGACCTTTGTGCACATCTTACTGCTTTTCATGAGTCTCCATCCTCGTCCTCCATTGATGAGGTTTTTACATCTCTTCTCATCCTGCGTCTTAACCACAGCTTCACATTCTATCCCCCAATCCTCGAGCAAGCATTCTCAGAAGTGCGTGCCTTAGTGGTCTCCTGCTTGTGCTCAGGCAGTACGTTTGAAACGCGCTGTGTGGGGCAGGTACCAGTATAACAGAACCATGGAGAGACTCCTTGATTTTAAGCAGAGGAGAGCAATTGCTCGCCGTTTCATACGTGACGCTAAACGCACTTTGGCTTCCTCGATGAGTGCAGTCTGGAAGAAAGTGCGGAAACTGAGTGGTAAATTCGTCCCCGACCCGGCTCCTGTTCTTCAGGTTGCTGGTGTCAATATAGCACACCCTCTTGCTGTTGCCACTGAAATTGGTAATCATCTGGTCTGCATTTCTCAGGGCTCTATCTATGCTCCTCGTTCCTTTCTTCTAAGTCTGCCAGCGAGTTAAAGCCCTTAGATTTTTCTTCTCTCAGAAAAGAATCTTATAATGTGCCTTTTACCCTTCAAGAACTGGAGGCAACACTCTCCGCTTGCCGATCATCGGCAGCTGGGCCAGACGGCATACATATTTGTATGCTACAGCATTTACATCAGTCAGCTCTTACAGTTCTCTTACGACTCTTTAATCTTATATGATCGCAAGGAGTTCTTCCCCAGCTGTGGAAGTCTGCTATTGTTCTCCCTTTTCACAAACCGGGTACTACGGGACATGATACCTTCCACTACCGTCCCATCGCTCTTACCAGTGCAATTTGCAAGGTGATGGAACGTCTAGTTAATAGACGTTTGATGGGATATTTAGAGACGCACAGTAGTCTCTCCACTAGTCAATATGACTTTCATAAGGGCCGTTCTGTCATTGACCCCTTACTGCGCTTGGATACGTATATTTGTAATGCCTTTGCTAATAACCACTCGGTTATCACCATCTTTTTTGACCTTGAGAAGACTTATGACACAACTTGTAGGTATAATATCTTGGCCCAAGCCCACTCCTTTGGCCTCCGAGGCAATCTACCATTTTTCCTTAGGGCCTTCTTAACTGAAAGACATTTCCCTGTCTGGGTTAGTAATGAGCTTTCCCCGGAGTTTGTCCAGGCTGAAGGTGTCCCCCAGGGATGTGTTCTGAGTACAACATTCTTTCTTCTTGCTATAAATAATCTGGCATCTGTTCTCCCATCCAATATTTAGTCATCGCTTTATGTTGATGATTTTGCTATAGCTTGTGCGGGTGCTGACTATCACCTCACTGCAGTTTCCCTCCAGCATGCCGTCAATCGGGTTTCCAATTGGGCCACCACTCACGGGTTTAAATTTTCTAGTAGCAAAACTCACCAAATTACGTTTACTAGACGTTCAGTGGTCTGTGATCATCCATTGTACCTATACGGTTCGCGTATCCAAGAACGTGATACAGTCAGGTTTCTCGGCCTCCTGTTTGACCGTCGATTGTCCTGGAAATCTCACATTACCTCTCTGAAGGCGACTTGTCATAGCCGGCTGAACCTTCTTAAAACCCTAGTACATCTTTCATGGGGGTCTGATCATAGAACTCTCCTTCGCCTGCATTCAGCCCTAATTTTATTGAAACTCGATAATGGTGACCAGATATATTCGGCGGCCTTCCCTGCTACTCTTTCCAGCCTTAATCCCATCCATCACCAGGGATTACGTTTATGCCTTGGTGTTTTTCGTTCTTCCCCGGTTTAGAGCCTCTATGTAGATGCGAACATTCCATCCTTGTCCGATCGTCGTGATGCACATTGCCTTCGCTATTATGTTTGCTCTCATGACCTCTGCAATCCTTACATGTATAGGATTGTCACAGATGTCAGTAGACGCTCTTTATTTGTTCGTCGACTCGTTTACTTCGTCCCTTTTCTCTTCGTCTACATTCGCTCTTGTCTTTCCTTCAGCTACCATCTTTCTATGTTCATGTGGTATCTCCCTTGCCCCTACCCCCTTGGGAAGTTCCTGCTTTCCATGTCTGTTCTTTTCCTCTGCCTTGCGTGAAAGCCCAACTACCTACGGCGGCTGCTTGCTCTCTTTTTCTAGACCACTTTTGCTCTCATTCCCATGCCATCACAGTGTACACCGATGGTTCTAAGTCTTCTGACGGCGTCGGATTCACAACAGTGTTTCCGGACAATGTCGTGCGAGGGCATCTATTATCCTCAGCTAGCATATTTTTGGCTGAATTGTATGTCATTCTTGTGACGCTTATCCGTATTGCGTCTATGCCTGTGTCACCATTTGTGGTCGTTTCAGACTTCCTTAGTGCCTAACAGGCTATCCGAAAATTTGATACACCTCACCCCCTAGTTCTCCATATCCAGCTTTGGTTATGGGGTATCTCTAGCAAACACAAAGATATTGTTTTTTCTTGGGTCCCTGGTCATGCTGACGTACAGGGCAATGAACAGGCAGACACTGCTGCGCGGTCGGCAGTACATGACCTTCCAGTTTCATATAGAGGTGTTCCATTTATGGACTATTTTACTGTTTTTGCTATAGACCTTTGCACCCGTTGGAAACAACGTTGGTCGTCTGACCTGCTACATAACAATTTTCATTCTAGTAAACCGAGTATAGGTGTCTGGCTTTCTTCTTGTCACCAATGTCGGGGTTGGGAGACTACACTCTCCCGTCTTCACATCAGCCACACTCGTCTTACTCACGGGTATCTCATGGAGAGGCGCCCTGTCCCTCAATGTGAGCATTGTCAGGTTCCAGTATCTGTTCACTACATTCTGTTGGACTGTCCACTCTATCAACGAGCACGCAGAATTTACCTCCAACGTCGTCTTCGCTCTGCTACCCTTACTTTACCTTCCCTTCTTGCTGATGGGCCCTCCTTCAATCCTGACTCTCTCATTGACTTTTTGACAGCAACTGATTTACTAACATTCACACAAGTGTTACACGTAGTGATGACATACACGTGGTCAGGACATACATTTAAAGACATATACATTGCAATGATATATAAGTGGTGATGACATATAAGTGGTGATAAGAAATTTTATTGATTTCCCTACTTATATCTCTGGCTCTTCCTCAACCCAGTAGTGAGTGATCTTGCAGAAGGTATAGTCACTTGTCCACCCCTCGGTTATGTTGGATTGTCTGACCACAAGACTGGTTTTTCGACACTGAAGATCCCAACAGAACAAGGTGAGGAATCCACACATACAATCTGGCAGTGGGAAAATAGGAAACTGACTAGCCCTTTGCTTTGAGCTCGCCATCTTGGATTGGAATGTTCTTCTCCAAGGTGATGTGACGACCAAGTGAATACCTTCACTAGACACATCCTTAATCTACAAAAAGAGCACATCCCTTACCAGCAGTACGTGGCGAAGCCTACAGATCAGCCTTGGTTCGGCTTTCGATGTAGAGAGGCTGCTACTTTATGTACAAGGCTTGGCGAAGGTATAAGAAACATCCCGCTACCTATAACAGGAACTTGCACAAGCAAGCCTGTAGGCATATGGGTGAAGTTTAAAAGTAGGCCATCTCTAAATGGGAGGCTGACACAAAAAGAAAGCTAGCATCATGTTGAGTGGGCTCCAAAACCTGGTGGTCCTTGCTCAAGGACAGACAAGGTTATCTGCCTGATGAACTTATTCCACCTCTAAATCGACAGGATGGGACCTCTATTAGTAGTCAAGAGAAAGCTGACCTCTTTGCCCAACACTTTGCTGCCATGATGCAAGTTCCTGATCCAGCGAGGGACCCTCCTTGGCTAGCCGCAAGAACCGTGTCAAAGCTGTCAGTGGTGACAATAAGGCAGGAGGAGGTGCATCGTCTTCTTAAATCGCTGGACCAAGAAAAGGCTGTGGACCCAGACAAGTTGAGCCCAAGATTGCTGAGTAGATGTGCAGGCCAGCTAGCAGCACCTGTAACCCGCATCTTTCGCACTGCCTAGCACAGTGTAAATGGCCTTCTCTGTGGAAAGAGGCAAATGTAGTCCCTGTTCAAAAAAAGAAGAGCAGGGCAGAAATCAGCAACTACAGACCAGTGTCACTCCTGTCAATCACTGGCAAGATCCTTGAGACAATAATCACATTTCAAATGACAGTTTTTTGACTACTACTCACTACTTTGTGACTGTCAATATGGCTTCACGAAAGGTTACTCTGCTGCTGATCTGTTGTTAAACGTCTACACTAAGTGGCACCAGTCACTGGATGAATCCAAAGTGAGCTGTGTGGTAGCATTGGACATTGCTGGTGCTTTCGACCGAGTACGGCATCAGGGCCTCTTTTTTTTTTTTTTTGTTTATTGATAACATAAGTACATAAAAAAATAACATTACATGGCCTTAGAACATCAGCCATCTCATAAGCCAACATGTATACAATCTGCACTTAAACTATGCACAGGACGCATCAAAATATACAAAAACATGAAGATTACAAAAAATGTGGTGAGCCAAACCCATCACACACCAACAAATACTTCATTACATGATGTACATATTGGTAAACAGATAACAAAACAAAACACAGATTTTACACCATCACATGAAGCTTGAAAAGCACCACTAAAACATAGCTTTCCTAAAAACCCTATTATGTACAAGGAACAATGCACATCCAAGGCGAAGACATGTACATAGCATGACCCTATCTAGAAAGGCACAGCAAGGGTCTAAAGACCACACAAATAAAAGTATACAATGTAATATCATCCCCACGCCCCCCTCCCTTCCACTAGCACACATATACTCTTCCATGGACACAGGTCCACGAAGCCTACTATTATAACTTTACACAAAACCCATAGGTTTATTAAACCCTCAGACGACAGAAAAACTGCCATAGCCAGATGAACTGGCCATACATGCATGATCCATATAAACATATGGCAGCCTGGGCTGTAACGGACCTTACTAATATAAGCACTGCAATACAAAACACAAACCGACACAGTATCTTCCTCACAAAAGATTGCCACACAACAAAACAATAACTATAACATTCAGAACAAGAAAACATAGCCTCAAAACACATTAATTGTAATCATATGTCAATACAAAAAAATGAAATATATGTAAAAACATGTCCAAGAAACCAAAACCCCAAATTTTCTGGTCAGAATATAATAAAGCATACAGTCTAGGTAAACCTTAGTCGCCTCTCCCCTTACATACCCCCCCTCCAGGACATCCCCGAAAGTCTTTAGTCACAAACACACCCATGCATGCCTTCTCGTGCTAAGCCGTCTACCCCCCATCGACAGTCCCTTTTGAACATGCAAACCCATCAAGAAACCCCCCTAATGACCCCCAAAACCTATGCCCCCACCCCCACACAGACACCACCCAACACACACACCCCCACCCTCATGAAACCTTTCAACCAACCCCATCCCTATGCCTCCACTGACCAGCCCCCTTACAACTGCCAACTCATCCACCCCTTAAAGCCCCCATAGTCATATCCCTATACCTCACCGAAAAAGCCTTCTCCCAAAGTTTCCCATATATATCCTGGTTACTACATCACGTTCTATAGAATCTAGCCGCTAATGCCCGAATCCTACCCGTACTGCTCACCTCTCACATACCCCAGGACGTGTGTATATAATCCAAAACAACATACACTAACGCCCGTTGAACATTGTCGGTACAACACCCGAATCCAAGCTTAAACCACATAAAATTGATACCCCTCCCCCTCCCATACTCCTAAACTCCCTCCCAAGCCAAACCCGCACATCATCCAAATCCCTACAAAAATACACAGAATGATACACCATGTCCGACTCCCCGCAAAGAGGACACGACCCATCTACTACTATACCCATACGAAACAGCTGTGCTCGTGATGCTAAAACCCCATGCAGGAAACAATAATCTTTTTCCCTTACCCTGGATGGAACTTTTGCCCTTCTCATCCAAAAATACACCTTCTTCCAGTTGCCTTTCCCCATACAACCTCTAAATTATTCCCCACCTTAATCATCCCAGGGTCCCTCACAACCAACAAAAAACATAAGATCGCCTCACAAGTCAGCACATCCCTCGCATACCACCACCTTCTCACAACCCACATTACTCGATCTACCCATGCTTCCCTATATCCCCCCTCCCAGAAATTCCTGCCTTACATACACACCCAACAATCTACGATGCAATGGTATCAATCCCAACCCCCCTAAACTCACCTTGGCCATAACTACATCCCAATGTAACCAATGCCTGCCATATGCCCAAATAAACCTTAAAGCTTTCCTTTGCAAACTAAGAATGTCCTCATCACAAAAGGGGTATATAGCACCCACAAACCACAACCTACTATATATGAGCACATTAATAACTATAGCTCTCTGCAAAAGGGTTACCTCCCCCAGTTTCCAACCCCCCATCCTTGTTATGGCAGCATCCACCACTTGTGCCAAATTAATCCTTCGTGCCTCCTGAACATCCAGAGCAAAAGTTACAAATCTTAAGCCTGTCTACTAAAATCCACCCACACCTCCTCCCCAACGCCCTTCCCACCCACGTGCCTACCTCCATCAGCTTGGACTTCATTCTATTGACCCCCATCCCGGTAGCTTCCCCAAAAACCCCTATAATTCTATCCACATTTACTAAACCCTCCCCACCACCCACCAGAATCATGGTGTCATCTATGTAACCCACAATTCCGGGGGCCATCCTTGGATCTTCTACCTGTTCCCATATCCCCTCCCTTACCAACCTATAAAAGGGGTTCTGAAGACATGAGAAGAGAAGCTGAGATACAGGACAACCCTGCCTCAGTCCCCTACCCATGCTCACAACTTCCCCTAACATCCCATTAATCTGGACCCGAAACTGCACCCCTTCATAAATCGTTTTCACCCAACCTACCACCTCATCCCCAAACCCCTGCCTTCCCAAAATCTTCCACAACATCCCCCTTTCCACCCTATCATAAGCGGTTTTCCAATCCAGGCTGATAATACCACCTCCCCTTCTCCTCTCAATAAAATCCCTGATTCTATAATGTCCCATATGCATACTCCTCCCCGGCACACTGTACTGCCCCTTATCAAAAAGACTACCCAGAACCCTCTTCATGTGATTCCCCAAGATCTTTGCAAAGATCTTGTAATCGCCACAAAGAAGAGTTATATCCATATAACCCCCCAGAGTATTTCCATTATGCCCCTTGGGCATCAACAACATGATCCCGGTCCTATGCTCAAGACCCATTTTACCCCCACCTTCATCCCATTAAATACCTTCAACAACACTTCCTGTAACACCTCCCAATGCCTAACATAAAAATCCCCAGGAATCCCATCGATTCCTGGCACCTTCCCTAAATGTAACTCCTGCACCACCCACCCTACCTCCTCTTCCATAATGTTCTCTTCCAAACCTCTCCTTCCTTCCTTCTCCATCCACACCCTCCAAGACTCCCTCCTAAACCTTATTACCCACCACCACATCATATCCCATCTCGCCCATCTTCCATCTAAACCAGTGCCCTGCATACCCACACATTCCCTCTGTTGTATTCACCACCTGCCCTGCCCTATACCCACCCAAATCCCCGTCCACCTTCAAAGACATGATCGTCATACCCCTACGCCTCTTCTGAAATCTACGCAACACCAAAGCTGAAGGCTTATCCCCCCACAGAACATCTTCCACACCACCCCTTACCCTAAGAGCTTGAAACTGCTCATTGTGTATTTCCCAAAGCTGTCCGCGCAAAGTATCTATTTCGCCCTGCCTCTGCCTACCCCACATGTCATAACAGTCCAGCAACTGTGCCTCCAAGTATTTCTGTTTCCCAAAACAGTACCTAGCTTCCTCCCTTCCCACCCTCTGATAAAACTCACGAATGGCCACCTTTGCCTCCCACTCCACCAACTGACCACATCTACAATACCACTACCCTCTCCCCACAGTCGTTCCCACCAATCCGCGAAAACCTCCCTGTGCCCCACCCCATCCATTAAACTAACATTCAACTTCCAATAACTTGGATAGGTAGCCACTGCCCTCACCCACCCGAACTCTGCCAAAACACCCCTGTGGTCGGAGAATCCTACGTCGATGCAACTAACCCGTTCCACTTGCACCACCCTTGAGATATATATCCTATCTAACCTAGCTGCATATCCCTGGCGAAAAAAATGTATAATCCACATCCCAACCCCCACCACTGACGACATCCAACACCACAACTGCCCCAAGAACCTCCTGTAACACACACCCTGATCCACACAGCTCTACATCCTTCTCCCGTAACACACAATTCCAGTCCCTGGCAATCACTGAGACCATAGGCAACCCTTGCAGGGCATAAGTCAAGTCGTCAATTACAAAGTCCTTCTTACATCGACGTCTATCCAGCGCCATCTGGACCTCCCCCCACACCCCCTCCACTCTCACAAACCTTCCACTCCCTCCCTCTTCCCAAGCCTATAATCGAAAAGGACTTGTCAGACTTATCCCTATCGCGACCCCACTCTTTAAGCTTCCTGAACTTCCTGAATACATTGCATACCCATTCAACTGTAAGTCACGTCCACACCTAAAATTGTGCTCTTGAATGATACACACATCAACTCTCATATGTCTCAATGTCATCTCCAGGCACCGTTTCTTTACCTCCATGCGCAGGCCGTTAACATTAACACTCAGACACCTGAATACAACAATGGGGGTTTACCTTTAGATGTGACGACTATGGCAGCACCCACTGGCACCATACCTTCCTTGCCAGTGCCTCTTTTATACCCCGCTTCATCAACTTCCCCACTGCCCCTCCCCTGGCATCCCTGGCCATCTCTACGGAGGCCTTTTTACCCGACCTCTGGCCAGGGGTCAGCACATCATTGTCAGCCATGCCACTGGATCATTTCCTTGATTCCCCCACCACTTCCATCACCTCCTTCCCCTCCTCCATGTGCACCTCCACCTCCACCCTCACTTCCTCCACCTGTGTACCAACTACCCTTTCCCCTTCCACCTCATACTTAGATTCTGCGCATGCCGGCGCACACTCATCCTTCTCTCCACACTCATGCCCCACCGAAGTTGGGCCATCCAACATCCTACACAAATCCTCCAACAAAGGGGAGGCCAACTCTACATCCAGGCCCATGTTTCCCTGTGATGCCTCAACCCGACAAGGATCAGGCTCCGTTTCCATCGTAGCTTAAGGCAGAGTTGTCACCACCACCTCTGATGCCTCGACCACCTCACTCCACTTACTGCCACGCTCCATAACCACGGCAGGTGGTACATCATCCCTTGCCTCTGGGTTGTCCTGCTGATGTTCTCTACCCTGACGCTGCTGCTGATAATCTCTACAACGTTCACAAGACGCTGCAACATGGCCAGCCACACCACAGAGACGACAGGTCCTCACCTGCCCAGGATATATCACATACACCTGCGTTCTGAAGACGTCCATGTGCACGTACGATGGTACCTGCCTCCTAAGCATCATTTTCACAGAAAATGAACCCTCTGGCAATCCAGCATATAGATCTTGGGCCCAGCGGCCAACCATAATTGCATGGATGACCCCAAACTGTTGAAACACCTGCTTCACATCCATCTCCCTGGCTTCAAAAGGTACATTACGTATTTTAAGCTAAGTATAATGGGCTGAGACATCATGCAGATGTACATCGAGACTTGAATTAATTACAATCCTCGACTCCTGATATTTATCCACAAGGGCATCATATGCTGCACCGGTGTTTAGTTTAACGAAGATCCTTCCGGCTCCATTCAGGGAAACACCATATGTCTTCATTCGGGATCTTGAAGGTGTCCCTGATAATCAAGGGCAGTATTAACTCTGCATCTGTACTGAGCCGCCATGTTGTTAGGAAAACAAAGCTTCGCTGAACTGCCACCAGGGAGCTGAGCAGCTCACCCACACACCATGAAGGCTGGGCAGCGAATCACCAGGGCCTCTTGGCAAAACTGGGAGCACTGGGAGTTCTCAATAGGACAGAGTCAGCAAGACATCCTAATGGGGAGAGTGTTCCACAGGGAAATGTGCTTCGGCCATTGTTATAGAATGTCTACTTCAATGACCTTCATCTCATCCCAGAATCTTATGCATATGCAGACGACAGTACTCTGACATTTACTTATCCAAGAAAGGAAATGCCAGCTGCTCTAAGCTACAATCATCAGCCAAGAGCTATATCAGCCTGGGGAAACTGATGGCAGGTAACATTTTCTCCCGAGAAAACACAAATGATGATAGTCTCTAGGGGCACCATGATGTAATGCTGGAGCAGTAGTAAGTATGAATGGGATTTGGTAACCGGGCACGAGGTAGATATCCTTGGGGTGAAATTTGACTCCAAACTGACCCTGAAGAACCACGTTGTAAATATTGCAAACAAGGCGGCCAAGATGTAGGTAACAACTTTTAGCTTGTAAATAAAGTTAGGAACCCTTACCCTAACCTTGTTAAACCGTATGTAAAATAAAGAGAAATAGAGAGGAGAGAGAGAGAGAGAGAGAGAGAGAGAGAGAGAGAGAGAGAGAGAGAGACTTAAGCTCTGCCTCTACACAGGTTGGGGAGCCATAAGGTTTCAGGGACCATTATCATCGGTTCTGCAGAAGGTGGAGCTGCCCGTCTGGTCCAACGGTGACTGTGATGAAGCCTACGACCAACCCATCAGAGATTCCATGATCTGTGCAGGTTTTGCTGAAGGTGGCCGTGATTCCTGTCAGGTGAGTGCCCATACATCAGTGTGCTCATAGGTAGGTGCTAAACCTTACGAATCATACACAATCTGAGAACAAGAGATAATCACTCTTAAGTGAAACTAGTCTTCCAATTTCCTTGTGGTAAAACAATCACTTCCCCATTCTTATTGTATTATCGTGATTATCTGGATACAATTCATGGGAATGTGATGTATCCGTCAGGTGATGCAGCAGCAGCAGCCTCTTTTATCGATGGTGAATATATGAGTGTATGTCTCCCCAGGACGACAGTGGAGGACCCATGATGAAGATAGTGGATGGCAAGTGGGTGGTGGTGGGCATTGTGTCGTTCGGTACTCGGTGTGCAGAGCCTGGCTTCCCTGGAGTCTACACTAGGATCAACAGCTTCCTGGACTGGATCAAAAGCAATGTTTAGAGCAGCAACGGTCACAACCAATATTCTACCACCATTACTCTTCCATTACTACTAGCAGTATTATATTATTTTTTTTTTTTTTTTTTTTTTACGTGTATAAGAACTGCAACGCTTTCTGTAATTCTCCATTCATGTACAATCACAAACTCAGTGGGGGTTATGGTTGTTCAGACACCCAGGAACCATTAGCGTGTCACTGCTCGCACTACCATCTAGCGGGCTGAGGATAAACTTCAATTCCTCAGGTCTGATTTGCTTTAATTTCTACTCCTGGTAGTATTAACCTTACCTGGTGTGGGTTGAAGTTTGGAGAGTCACTTCACCTCCACTCTTCTCCTAATCAGGAAAGGTGATCTCCCAGGAGTATTTCTATTCTTTGTTACTGATTTACCTGTTTACCAGTATTAACATTGAAGTAGAATACCAAACTTTATCTCTCTTCTGTGTTATATTTATTTAAATCTCATGTAACCAGTGTTGTTGTTTTTATCAGCTCTGCTATTGGTCTGGTCAACCAGAGTAGACGCTAGTTAATTGGAGCAAGATCCATGTCTATAAGACGTAGTCGGACATACCTGGAGAGGGTTTCGGGGGTCAATTCCACAGTGACCCAGGCTGTTACCAGGCCTCATGATGGCTCAGGGCCTGATCAACCAGGCTGTTACTGTTGGCCATACACACCCCGACATACGAACCACAGCCCGGCTGGTCAGGTACTGACTTTAGGTGCCTGTCCAGTGCCTTCTAGAAGACAGCCAGGGTCTATTGGTTATCCCCCTTATGTATGCTGGAAGGCAGTTAAACAGTCTTTGGCCCCTGCTAGTGGCGCCCCTGGTTTTAATTAGGGGATATTGCATCATCTGCTGAGTCTTTTGTTTTTATAGGGAGTGATTTTCGTGTGCGAGTTTGGTACTAGTTTCTTTAGGATTTTCCAAGTGTAAATAATCAAGTATCTCTCCTGCCTGTATTCTAGGGAGTACAGGTTGAGGAACGTCAAGCGTTAACAGTAATTTAGGTGTTTTATCGCAGTTTTGTGCCATGAAGGTTCTCTGTAAATTTTCGACAATGCCAACAAATTGCTCATTGTGAAACTATAACACTGTCGATGTCACATCATGTAGTGATGTCAGGCGTGACGTCGTGAAGGATGTCGTGGGGTGACACAGCGAGGTGACGTCAGGGCAGACGTCCAGGGTGACGTCAGGGAGACGTCCAGGGTGACGTTTCGAGGCGATATTGGGAAAATATCGTGAGGTGACGTCGCGCAGACGTCGCCTTCAAAATGAAGGAAATTGAAGAACAAGTTAAGCAGAGGGAATTAGGACAGTTAAGATTGGAGTTAGAAGCTAAGAAGATAGAACTATCTAAGCAAAAAATAGAAGAAGGGGTACTAGAGTACCCAACCCACGATGGGGACCCGGCTCCGGCTCCCTGGCGTGGGAGTGTCAGAGACCTATGTCTCCCATGGGAGGGGATACCCCTCATCGGCGGGACCAACTGGCCCCAGGCCTAGCCACATTCCCCACCAGCACGAGGCATGGAGGTAGATAGATGCTAGGCCTCTCTGGTCTGCCACCTTCCCTAACGGGAAGGGCAGGCTTACGAGCTGCCGATGGTAGCAAGCTCCAGTTTTGGCACCTACCCTGACCTAGAAGGGCTGGGCATGGTGATCGACTGAGCAATACCACCTTTCACAGAACAGGATGACATCTCTGCATATATTACCAGTTTCGAGAACACTGCCACTCTATGTGACTGACCATCAGATTCTTGGGCTACTAGGCTTGGCTTACTTCTGTCGGGATCAGCTTTAAATGTATATTCTACTTTACCTTCTGAGGTAATAACTAATTATAGTCTACTGAAGAAAGTCATACTTTGCGCTTTCAAGAAAACCACTCATCATTACAGGTCGGAGTTTCGTCAAGCTAGAATAACTCCGAATAAAAGTTTTTTTTATATATTTAAAACCATAAATCATACAAGACACATACAGAATGAAAGCACAATTCACAAAACAGCTTAACAATAAATTTGATGACAATAACAACTTAATATTTACAACTGCATGAAAGTGCTGATGCAGATTCCCTGTCGATTATTACAAAATATTACATAAGGGAAGGCCTAAAAAGACCATACACATAAAACAAAAGATAAACTAACAAAGTATTTAATCAAACGGTAGGAAACCAAAAAGTAACATGATGGTACTACACCAAGTATCTCATAAATGCAATATGATATTATCTTAATTAAGACAAAAAAAAAATACATAAAAAAAAGGATGCCTCAAGCTAAACAGAAAAGACAACAAACTAAATATGCAAGTTCCGTGATGCAGAAACTTACAATACATAAATATGAACACATTGTACAATGTACAGGGGAATGTAATCCAGCTACCTACAAAATTACGCCCAGCATAACATCCTTGACCTGTCGACCAGAGGACCGAAACAATAAGCAAGGAAGAACTTGCTACCAACAATTTTTCTACCCAACGGTTGACCTAATTCTCATAAATACCAAGACATGTGAAGATCTCTGATTACCAAACACATGTATCAGTTCCATACAGTAAAATGTATGTCAACCTGTCCTCCAACCACTAGCTGGAGGACGAGTCGTGCTGACAAGTGGTCAGGAATCACTGCTGAGAAAGCTCATAAAAACCCCATCCCTGTCACACGCCTCTCCCTCCCTGCCCAGAACCCCTTCTACTAAACCCACCCATGCCAAAAATTACATAAACTCACCACGCCTCCACCCTCGAGGAGACCAAACAAGTTGAAGCATCATCAAACTTTCCGTAATTCTCCCCCCAACACCCCTCCCACTCCGACCAGCCCCTTACTGAGGTCCCCCCAACACCCCTTTCACTCCGACCAGCCCCTTACTGAGGTCCCCCCAACACCCCTTTCACTCCGACCAGCCCCTTACTGAGGTCCCCCCAACACCCCTCCCACTTCGACCAGCCCCTTACTGAGGTTTCCCCAACACCCCTCCCACTCCGACCAGCCCCTTACTGAGGTCCCCCAACACCCCTCCCACTCCGACCAGCCCCTTACTGAGGTCCCCCAACACCCCTCCCACTCCGACCAGCCCCTTACTGAGGTCCCCCAACACCCCTCCCACTCCGACCAGCCCCTTACTGAGGTCCCCCAACACCCCTCCCACTCCGACCAGCCCCTTACTGAGGTCCCCCAACACCCCTCCCACTTCGACCAGCCCCTTACTGAGGTTCCCCCAACACCCTCCCACTTCGACCAGCCCCTTACTGAGGTTCCCCCAACACCCTCCCACTTCAACCAGCCCCTTACTGAGGTCCCCCAACACTCCTCCCACTTCAACCAGCCCCTTACTGAGGGCCCCCTTCCCCCTCACCCCCAACAGAAAGTCCATAGTCAAGTCCCTATAACCCTGAGAAAAAGCTTTACACCATTTCCCTGCATATATCACCTGATTTCTGCACCTCGACCTATATATACCTGCCGCCAATGCCCGGATATGCTGTACTCCGGGAGCATCCCTCATAACCCATCAAGTAAACCACCGCCCTACTGACATCCTCCGGATATGCTCCCATGTCCAAACACAGTGCCCACAGGGTCATCAAACTCCCGGCCCCCACCTACCGTAAAACCCCACTAAACCATTCCCTGACCCTCACCAAAGTTTCACAGAAATACAAAGTATGATACGTTATATCCAGGACACTACATGATCTGCACAAACCATCCCTGATGATTCCCATCCTATACAACTGTGCACGCATAGCCAAAATACCCAATAAAACCTATAGCCCGTTTCACGCACACTCGGAGGTATTATCAACTTCCTCATTCAACGCCACGTTAACTCCCAATTATACATTGGATAAGTACCCGCCCCCTGCACCACACTTCCCCCCCACTCTAAAGCGCCTACCTTAACCCTCCCTGGCTCTCTCACAGCAAGCAGGAACCTCATCACAGCCTCACATATCAACAGATCCCTACACTACACCACATATTCTTACTTAACGAAAATAATTTGTAACCTATTTCTCAATGGTATCAACCCCAACCCCCCCTCCAGTCGTCACCACCTACCTACCTACCCAATACCTCCCATAACTCCAAATATACCGAAAAACTCTCCCAAGCAATCTCTCAACATCACACACCCAGAGAGGATATACAGCAGCAACAAACCATAGTTTGCTATATACTAAAACACTTGCCACCACCACCCATTGCAACAGTGTTACCTCAGTTGACCTGAAGCCACCCAACTCTGTCCACCACCACAACCGAATTCAATTATCTCGCCAATTTCCTATCATGGCTAAAATTTACCCCACAAATTTTGATCCTATCGATGCACTTCCAACCACCCCTACCTTCCAACGTCCCTCCCACCCACGAACCTACCTCCAACAAACTTGACTTACCCCTATTTACCCTCATACCAGTAGCCTCCATAAAAATACCCACACTCCTATTCACATGTAATAAACCTTCACTACTACCCACCAGGACGGTCGTATCGTCAACATAGCCAACAATGCCTGACTCACAACCCCTTCCCACCTCCCCATCCCAAACCCATTCCCTAACCAATCTATAGAAAAGATCCTTCATACACCCAAACAGAATTTGCAAACCCCGTTCATAACTCACTTGAGCCCACAACTTGATATTAACCTGGATCCTAGCTGATGCCCAATCATATAATGTCCTAACCCACCCCATGATTTCATCCCCAAACTCCAACCTCAACAAAACCTCATACAAAAATTCCCTATCTACATTATCGAATGCAGTCTCCCAGTCTAATCCTAGGACCCCTCCACCCCTCTTGTCATCCACAAACTCCCTAATCCTTCTATGCCCTGCCCTTATGCTTCGCCAGGCACCCCATATTGTCCACCATCTACAACCTTCTCCAACACCCTCTTCATATAATTTGCCAGTATCTTTTCAAAGATCTTATAATCTGAGCATGACAATGTTATGGCTCTGTAGCCCTTCATCCTATCACCATCCTTCCCCTTTGGAACCAGTACTACCACCCCTGTCCTTTGCTCTTCCTTCATATATCCCCTATCCTTCGTTTGATTAAAGACCTCCACTAAATATTCCTTCAACATATCCCAATGAAACACATAAAAATCTCCCGGTAAGCCATCCACCCCAGGCGCCTTCCCTAACCTTAATCCCTGCATTGTATGCCAAACTTCCTCCACCATTATACGTCCTCCTAACCCCTTCCTATCCTCCTCTGCCATACGCTTCCTGATCCCCTCCAAAAAGATTCTTCTACTTGCCTCACTCCCGCCTAGTCTCCTAAACTTTTGTTGAAACCAATACTCCACATACCCACTCATGCCATCAGTTGTACATAACACCTGCTCTTTATGATACCCTCCAAGGTTCTCGTTGACCTTCAATGATGATATAATCATACCCTTCCTACGTTTCCTAAACCTCTTCAAAACTGTACCAGAGGGTCTATCACCCCATAAACCCTCGTCCAATTGACACCTGACCCTGATCACATGGAATCTGTCATTTTGAATGTCTCTTAACCTACCACGTACAATACTGATTTCAGCCTGATGCCCCCCTTTCATAACAAGCCCTCAGCTGACTCTCTAAGTAATGCTGCAAACCATACCTATTTCTCACCTCCTCCACCCCCACCCTCCGATAATAATCCCTCACTGCCGCCTTCACCTGTAACGTCCACCACCTCACTACATCTCCTATCCCTCTGCCCCTTCCCCACATCCCTTTCCACCATGCTGCAAATCCTTCCCTATCCCCATCCCTCTTTAACCCTTAAATGGTCCAAACGTATATATACGTTAGTACTGCTACTGCCCCAAACGTATATTTATGTTTTATTTTTCCTGCCTCCAAATTTGGCATGATTGGCCTGAGATGCCTGGTCAGCATAGAATGGGTCTTAACACTCGGTGTGCGCCATATTAAAAAAATCTGGGACTACTTAGTACCTTGTTGGAGCACCAGTTAAATTGAGCGCCAGCTAGAGCAAGCACTGCGGCAAACACCAAGAATTCACTGATGTCATGTCATATTAACACTCCCCTTTGAAGTGGAAAGTGATGTTGGCAGGCTGGCAGGCCAGCTGGCTACCTGCCTGCCTGGCCACCTGGCTGGCAAGCAGCTGGTTGGACACCTGGCTGGCCAGCAGCTGGCTGGTCAGCTGGGTAGCTGATTGGCTGTATCTCTGTCTATCTGTCTGTATCTATCTGTCTCTGTCTCTATCTGACAGGAACACATATGTAAATACAATTATACATAGTGTAAATTACCTAAGATAACTAAAAAAAACAAGACAAAGTGATATAATGTGTTTGTGATCTGCATAATACCAGTTGGTTCATGAGCTCTGAGACAAGCAGACAGAAAGGAGACAACACACAGGCAGACAGAAAGACAGACAGACACACAGACAGACAGAAAGACAGACACACAGACAGACAGAAAGACAAACACACAGATAGACAGAAAGACAGACAGACAGACAGACAGACAGGTTTGTGTAACACATAAAATGAAGCAGTGTAAGCTCATCAAATGTCATCACTGTAATTACTGGACTGATAAGAAGAGATAAGACTACCCCTCACCCCTCATCAAATGTCACCAGTCATCATTAGTGGAGATCAGATGAGATAAGGCAGTGACACATATCTTACATAATGGCTTCAAGGGAACTTTATTATTATTATTATTATTATATTATCATTATTATGCACTATCATTATTATTATTATTATTATTATTATTATTATTATTATTATTATTATTATTATTCACTATCATTATTATTATTTTTATGCACTATCATTATTATTATTATTTGAGTACAATTTCAGTACCTAATATTACTGTCAGAACAAAGATTGGCTATGAAATCACAAGAACTACTATAAATTGTAATTATCAGAACATAAAAATTATATAAAAACAATAAAAAAAAAAGAGAAAAAAGGTATATGGCAACAATTCTGCAAGCGGCAGGGCTCCTGTTGCTGTCAGGTGAGCATCCAGTGCCAACTTCTCTGCCTCATATCTCGGTAACTACTCACCCTAATTGTTTTTTTTTATCCGATAACACTTAAAAAAATGTGTTCTTTATTTCTATATATTTTTTTTTTTTCAAATATTCGGGGCACTGGGCATGCAAACGTATATATACGTTTGGACCATTTAAGGGTTAATAAACTGACATTCAATTTCCAATGACATGGATAATACTTGACAGCCCCATCCCAGCTCAACATGGCCACTACAACACGGTTATCTGAAAACCTGACATCTAGAATACACACGTCGCCCACACGTATACTTGATGTTACATAAACCCGATCTAGGCGTGCCGCATATCCTCTCCTGAAAAATGTATGCTCCACCAAAACATCCCTCCCATCAACCATATCTTTGACTCCCACAGCTCCCAACACATCTCTCAAAAATGCCAGTTCATTTCCCGACCCTTGAGGCTCTACATCACGGTTTTGAATAATACAGTTTCAATCACCAGCTGCAATTACCACCTCTGGCAATCCCCTTAAAGCATAAACTAAATAATACCTCACAAAAGCTTCCATCACACTCCGTGCGTTGGCTGCAGGCATATAAACCCCAATGAAACTAACAGGTATGTCACCCCACACACCATCAACCCTCACAATCCTCCCATCTCCCACCTCCTCCCAGGACCTCATACTAAAAGGGCTGGTCTCCCTAATGTCCACCAGAACCACACCCTTGAGATTCACTGAACTTCCCATAAATAAATTGAAACCCCTCAGCAATAATTCCCTACCACACTTAAAATTATGTTCTTGTAGGAAGCATACGTCAATCCTGCAGGCCGTTAACATTCATACTGAGACACGTGAAGGTTTCAACAGAGGCTTCCCACGATGTTTCACTGATCTAGACCCACCTAGCCTTGGCACTGGTCCTTCCCCACCATAACCTCCTCCTTCCCTGATCATAACCTTACCCTTAACCCTGCCCTTAGCCACTTCTGCCCATACTTTCTTACTGGTCCTCTGACCTGTTGTCAACACATAATCCTCCACAGATCCACTGGATCTGTGGGACTCCCCCACTACCTCCATTACCTCAACTGCTTCCACACCAATCAAATCTGGCACTTCCCTATGTACCTCTGCTTCAACCACACACACCTGCACCTGATTATCCATGCCCTCACCTGCATCCTTACATGCCCATGCAGCACTTCACCCGGCCTTGCCTCCAACTCCGGGAAGTCACCCTCCACATAGGCGGCCACCACCGGTACCAGGCTATCAAGCATCCTCTGCAAATCATCCATAAATTCACCAATACATCATCCACCCCTTGCACCTCACTGTCCAGGGGGTCACGTTCCACATCCGTCTGTGTCATCGGTGGCAGAGATACCACCATCACCGCGTCTTCCTCCAAGATGTCACTCCATTTGCCAGCACCGATTTGCTCACTCTTGGACGCAGGCTCCTGTCGGTTTACATCCTCATTCATCAATGCAGGCACCCCTCGTGGATGTCCCCCGTCGGTCACACGCCATCGCCATATGTCCCGGCTGCCCACAAAGCCGACACGTTTGCACCTGCTCAATGTACGTAATGTAGACTTGCGTTCTGAAGTCTGGCATGAGGACATACAATGGTATTGGCCGCCTCAATGACATCTTGAGACTAAACAACCCCTTGGGCATTCCAGCATAAGCACCCTGGGCCCACCTCCTGATGTTAGCGGAATGAATCACACCATATGCCTTAAAGACATTCTTCACATCTACCTCATCGACCTCAAAAAGTATGTTACGAATTTGTATCCAATGATACGTTGCCGAAACGTCCCTTAACCTCACCTCCAAACCTTCAGAAATGACCATTCTCTGTTCATGGTAAGCGTCCACAACTCGTTCGTAAGCTTTGCTGGTCATAAATTTCACAAACACTCAAGTGGCTCCATTTAGCGAAATGCCATATAAATCCTCCGTGGGTATCCCATAAGTGTCTCAGAGAATGACAGGCAGTAATACATCGGCATTAGATGGGTAAATAGCGCCAACCAGCACCTCTACACTCAGTGTTGATCCGACGCCGTTACGTTTCTGCCATTTTGAAACAAGAAGGTTGTATCAACTGACCACCAGAGGACCTTTGCCAGCGCACCTGCTCACAACCAAGGTCGGGCAGCGAATGAGTCAAAACTACATGCAGTACTTAACAACACTGTTCAGATTGTTTGATTCTTGGATTGACTGTTCAGAAGTCAACCACGACTTTGACTCATTAGGATACTTGATGGTAAGGGATCAATTCCTTTCGTCAGTAACCTATGATTCACGAATATTTATAAAAGAACAAAATGTCCACACAGCTTCACAACTTCGGAAATGACATGCGCATAACTACCCCAGGGAGCGTAGCACATATAAATCTGTTGTGTCTAAGCAAACTGAGGGGTCCCTAAGAATTCCACGGCCTTCACGATGAAATGTTTCAACTGTGATTAATTTGGACATAGACATCAAGTTTGTCCCAAAAGGAAGGATGAGAATATTGGGAAGTGTTTCACTGAAGCTAATAATAACGCAACTTTTAGTGAAGGTACAGTTAATGGAATGAACGTTTTGACAATTCTTAGAGATACTGGATGTTCTTGAATTGTTATCTTTAGTAAGCTTTTTCCTAACTTACATCCGTCACAGTATAAAACTACTAAATTAACTGACTACTTGGGAAGAAATTATTCTTTTCCAACAATCAGATTTTTCATAAGGTGCAAGTGGTTCTCTGGGTAGGTAGATGCAGTAGTCATCCCAATAACTTCATGTTCTCTTGTGGTAGGGTACATAGAAGGGGATACTTTCCCATCTGAAGGAGACTGTGCAGGATTTTTAAGAGCTAAGAGAGATTTGGAACCTAGCCTTCCTAATATTTCTGTTTCTTCTCATATAGCTCCAGAAGTGATTCAGTTGGATAACTTAAATCGGGGTGTTGATAATGGCGATGCTCCTGGAATACCCTTGGAAAGTCAGTCACAAAAACCAGAGGGCACAGAAACTAATGAAGAATCACAAGTGACTGAATCTGTTCAACAACAGGACACGGTTAACGTTCTTACCAGAGCCCAGTCTAAGGTAAAATCTATCCATCCGTTGGTTTTTTCCAATGGAAAACCTATTGAGCTTTCTTACATAGATTTAGAAGGTCTTCAAAAGACTTGTCCTTCCTTAGAGAAAACCTTGAAGTTAGCGTTAACAATGTGATTCAAGGAAAATTTCTTATGAATTTGTATTTAAAAATAATCTTCTATTCAAGAATATAGTGTCAGCAGATAATCCAAATGATGTGAGTAGAAGTCTGTTGGTAATTTCGAGAAATTGCTCCGAGACTATTTTGAAGATTTCTCAGGACCAGCCAGTCTCTGGCCATTTTTCACATAGGAAGACCTATGAGAAAATTAAGGACTTGTACTTCTGGCCTGGGATGTCTTCGGACATCTATAAGAATTGTAGGTCGTGTCACATGTCAACTTTTCTCACAAAAGGGAAGAACCAAAAGAGTTCCTGTGGTAAAAATGCCGATTTTCTCAGGCCCACTTCTTGTTCATTAGCAGGTCATAAATATATCTTGACTATGATTGACTATGCGTCAATCTTCCCAGAGGCGGTACCCTTGAAATCCATTACGTCAATAGAAGTTGCAGAAGCATTATTATCTATTTTTTCACGGGTAGGTATACGCAGAGAAATTCTTTCTGATCAAGGAACTCAATTTACTTCTGAATTAATGGATCAAGTTTATTAACTTGTGGGTGTTCAACATCTCACTACACCTTAACATTGAAATTGTAACGGAAGAGTGGAACGTCAACATACCATCCTTAAGTCAATATTAAAGAAACTTTGTTTTCTTAAACCAACTGACTGGCATAGATATCCGCCGCATGGTTGTGAAAGAGGTCGTATTTGATCTTCCTCCTGAGTCAAGGTGTAATCACCTATTTGTACTCACCTATTTGTTGTTGCAGGGGTCGAATCATAGCTCCTGGCCCCGCCTCTTCACTGATTGCTACTAGGTCCTCTCTCTCCCTGCTCTATGAGCTTTATCAAACCTCGTCTTAAAACTATGAATGGTTCCTGCTTCCACTACGTCACTTTCTAGGCTATTACACTTCCAAACAACTCTATGACTGAAGAAATACTTCCTAACATCCCTTTGACTCATAGAAGTCTTCAACTTCCAATTGTGACCCCTTGTTTCTGTGTCCCTTCTCTGGAACATCTTGTCTCTGTCCACCTTATCTATTCCTCGCGGTATTTTATATGTCGTTATCATGTCTCCCCTAACCCTCCTGTCCTCAAGTGTCGTCAGGCCGATTTCCCTTAACCTTTCTTCGTAGGACAATCACCTTAGCTCTGGGACTAGTCTTGTTGCAAACCTCTGCACTTTCTCTAAATTCTTGACGTGCTTGACCAGGTGTGGGTTCCAAACTGGTGCTGCATACTCCAGTATGGGGTTAACGTATATGGTGTACAGAGTCTTGAACGATTCCTTAGTGAGGTATTGGAACGCTATTCTGTTAACTCTATTTTCTTGGCTGCTTACGTTTGGGCAGTAGAATGGTAGCGTAGGTGCAGAGATACGGCCGATGACTAGACTCAGTTTATTAATGGGAAGGTGTAGGTATACACTGGGCAGAGCGTGAGGGGACCGGGAGCCAGCAAGGGTGAACCTGTTTCTGTGAGGTAGGCCGCCAGAGTGAGAGAGAATCATGGCTGACCAGCCCGACCTTGATAGGCCTATAGATGGCAGCACCGTAGTGCCGCGCAGTTTGAAAGAGCCTACGAATAGGCTGTTTACAATTCTCATATTTATAGCCGCCCGTATGCTGCAGCAGTTATCTGATTGATGTGTGCCTCAGGACATGTGCTCGGTATTATACTCACCCCAAGATTTTTTTCCTTGAGTGAGGTTTGCAGTCTTTGGCTACCTAGATTATACTCTAATTGAGGTCTTCTTTACCCTTCCTTGATCTTCATGACTTTACATTTGGCAGGGTTAAATTCAAGGAGCCATTTACTGGACCAGACTTGTAGCCTGTCTAGGTCTCTTTGTAGTCCTACCTGATCCTCGACTGATTTAATTCCTCTCATTAAATTCACATCATCTGCAAACAGGGACACTTCTGAGTCTATCCTTTCCTACTCCACAAACTTGACCACTATGGAATAAGAGGTCATGCACTAGCATACTTCAAATCCTACCTCACTAATAGGTATTTGTATGTCACTATTAAAGACACATCCTCCACGACACTACCACTAGACACCGGAGTACCGCAGGGAAGTGTCTTTGGTCCCCTGCTCTTCCTCTTATACATCAATGATCTTCCTAATATCACACCACCTGAAACCAATACTCTTTGCTGACGACACAACTTATGTCATCTCCCACACAAACCTTGCCACGCTTAATACCATTGTTAACGACGAATTAATAAAAATATCAACATGGATGACAGCCAATAAACTTACACTCAACACTAATAAGACCTTCTATATTATGTTTGGCAACAGAACAGATGATCCACAATTAAACATTAAGATCAACACTACACCTATTGCTAAACATAACGTGGGCAAGTTCCTGGGCCTTCACCTTGACAGCAGCCTGAAATTCAGCACCCATATCCAACACATAACAAAGAAAGTGTCCAAAACTGTGGGGATCCTCTCTAAGATACGGTATTATGTACCACAATCAGCCCTACTCACACTATACTACTCACCCATCTATCCCTACCTCACATATGCCATTTGTGCATGGGGATCAACAGCAATTACCCACCTAAAGCCAATAATAACCCAACAAAAACCCCGCAGTAAGAATCATCACGCAATCCAACGCTAGGCAGCACACCCCCCCCACTCTTCAAAGACCTAAACCTACTCACTGTTCAGAACATCCATACTTACTACTCTGCAATCTACATTTATAGAACCATTAATTCCAACTTTAACCCTGAGCTAAAACACTTTCTTGACAGTTGTGACAGGACCCATAGACATAATACCAGACATAAACATCTCTTTGACATTCCCCGTGTCCGACTAAATCTATACAAAAATTCAATGCGCATAAAAGGGCCTAAAATCTGGAACTCCCTGCCTGAAAACTCTAGAACTGCAGACACAACCTCCATTTTCAAAAGCACCGTTAAAAAACATCTTATCTCACTTACGCACCCAACCGGTAGCTAACCACATGAAAACTACTTTATCATGCACATCCACAGCAAAATACACTTATTGATATCTGTGATTCCCCTTAATTTGCACAGTACTAACCAAAATTTTAATACAACTATTGCTTCATAATTCTTGAGCTAGTCATAAGTTTGCCTAAGACACTCCAATATAGAAACTATATTATGCCAATACATCACCTTTATCATTAATATATAAACTAATTGCTAACTTCTTAAACTAATTGTTAAATTCTTAAATGTTTAAATTCCAGTACCTAAATTTTGTAAACCTAGTTAATCACTACAATTACCTAACCTTACTGTCTGTATAATCATTGTGTCGCTATTGAGTAAGACCTATCATAAGACTGCCTGAAAAGCCTAGGCATACCTAGGCATATTATTGGCCATCTTGTAATATCTACTTTATAAAATGTATAATTATAAGTACACCCCACCTTGTATATTACTTGAAATAAAGAATTTGAATTTGAATTTGAATTATGTCATTCACATATACCAAAACAGTACAGGTCCTAGGACTGACCCTTGTGGAACTCCACTCGTCACAGGTGCCTACTCTGACACCTTGTCACGTACAGTGACTCGTTGTTGCCTCTCTGTCAGATATTCTCTTATCCATTGAAGTGCCTTTCCTGTTACGTGTGCCTGATCCTCTAGCTTTTGCATTAACCTCTTGTGAGGAACTGTGTTGAACACCTTCTTGCAGTCCATGAAAATGCAGTCTATCCACCCCTCTCTCTCGTGTCTTACTTCTGTTACCTTGTCATAAAACTCCAGTAGGTTTGTGACACAGGATTTTCCTTCCCTGAAACCATGCTAGTTGTCGTTTATAAGCTTGTGTCTTTTTAGGTGCTCCACCACTCTCCTCCTGGTGATCTTCTCCATGACTTTGCATACTATACACGTCAGTTACACAGGTCTGTAGTTTAATGCCTCGTGTCTGTCTCCTTTCTTAAAAATTGGGATTACATTTGCCATCTTCCACACATTGGGTAGTTGCCCAGTTTCAATGGATGTGTTGAAGATTTTTGTTTGTGGCACACTTAACATCTCAGCTCCCTCTCTAAGGACCCACGGAGAAATGTTGTCAGGTCCCACCGCTTTTGAGGTATCGAGTTCACATAGCAGCTTCTTCACCTCCTCCTCGGTTGTGTGTATTTCGTCCAGCACTTGTTGGTATACCTCCCTATTCTGAATTCCTGGAGTCCTTCCTGTCTCCTCTGTAAATACTTCTTTAAATCTCATGTTGAGCTCCTCACATACCTCTTGGTCGTTTCTTGTGAACTCGCCACCTTCCTTCCTCAGCCTGATTACCTGGTCCTTGACTATTGTTTTCCTCCTGATATGGCTATACAAAAGCTTTGGGTCAGACTTGACTTTTGATGCTATATCATTTTCGTATTGTCGCTGAGCCTCCCTTCTAACCTGTGCATATTTGTTTCTGGCTCTTCGGCTATTACAACCTCAGGTTCATTGGCCTGTTAACCTGAGTGTAAAAGGGAGCTTGGAGCAAAGAAACACAGTAGAAGATGCTTTGAATTTGTGTTTCCTTCACCAAGCAGTTATGAATATATAAGACTTTGGTCTTTTCCTTCACCAAGTAAATAGAAAAGGGCTTTTTACACATATGTACACTATATACAAAGGAGTAGTATTTAGTGCACGGCACGGTTGTCTAGGCTAAACAGCAGCCAAAAGACAGACAACCTTCCACAACCAGCTCTATGCAAGAATTCCAATGACAAACTGAGAGTGGTATCCACGTCACCTTTGTCATTGTTAAACTCGTATTTTAATTGGCTGAACCGAGTCGTTGATTTGATGATGGGGCCCCATCACCAAACCCTTAACGAGGGTTCGCTGGTTGGAGGGGAGCCTATGTGGGTGTGTTTAACATGCTCTGAATAAAGATTACATACTCTTTGCATGCAACATCGGCTAATCTCTTTATTTTCCAGGGTTCTTTGTCTTCTGTACTTTTTTCATTCTCTAGTGCACTTAGTTTTTGCCTCCCTACACCTTTGGGTGAACCAAGGACTCGTTCTGGTCTTCCCATTATTTCTGTTTCCCTTGGGAACAAACCTCTCCTCTGCCTCTTTTCATTTGGTTGTCACATATTCCATCATTTCTTTTACTGGTTTTCCTGCTAATTCTCTTTCCCACTTGTAGCTCAACTATATAATCAAAACACAGAACCAAATGATCTCTAGCTCCAAGGGGCCTTTCATACGTGATATCCTCAATGTCCGAACTACTCAAGGTGAATACTAGGTCCAGTCTTGCTGGATCATCTTCACCTCTCTCTCTGGTAGTGTCTCTAACATGTTGATCCATGAGGTTTTCCAGTACCACATCCATCATCTTGGCTCTCCATGATTCAGGACCCCCATGGAGTTCCAGGTTTTCCCAATCAATCTCCTTGTGATTGAAATCACCCATAACTAATAACTTTGCTCTCCCCATGTGGGCTCTTCTGGCCACCTCGGCTAGTGTGTCTACCATGGCTCTGTTGCTCTCATCGTATTCTTCTCTTGGCCTTCTGCAGTTCTGTGGTGGGTTGTACATTACAGCAATTACCACCTTATGGCCATCAGACTGAATTGTTCCTACTATTTAGTCCCTTTCGCCCATTCCATCCATTCCTTCCACTTCCTCAAATCCCCACCAGTTCTTAATGAGCAGTGCAACTCCTCCTCCCCCTCTGCTCCCTCTATCTTTCCTGAGGATTTGATATCCGGGTGGAAAGATTGCATCTGTGATCATCCTGGTGAGTTTCATTTCTGTGAATGCTATTATGTCTGGAGATATCTCCTTTATTCTTTCATGCCACTCCTCACATTTATTTGTTATACCATCTGCATTTGTATACCAAACCTTCATCTTCTTTTCTAAAACCGTAGTCTGGGGGGTACGTTGGGGTTGGGAAAGTGGGAGACCTGATGAGGAACTATGGGTGGTTGGTGTGAAGGTGGAGTTTGTAATGAGGTGGGTGGAAGCATTGGGTATGGCATGTGTGTTTTGGGTTAGATTGTTTGGTTGCACTGGGGTTGTCCAGGTTGGGGGACATCTGAAGGTGATTGTATTTGAGCTTCCTCCTGAGTCTGGGTTCTCCTGTTCATCTCTCTTTCCTCCTTTTGTCTCTGTACCCTCTCTTTCAGTTTCTGTCTTTCTTCTCGTGTTCTGTCACGGTCGAGATACACCCTCCGTTACTCTGACATATCCCTTAGTCTTGCTTTCTCCTGCAGGATCCTGTTTCGAGTCAATTCTGCCTTTTGTGCACTTGTGTGTGTGTGTGTGTGTGTGTGTGTGTGTGTACTCACCTAATTGTACTCACCTAATTGTGGTTGCAGGGGTCGAGACTCAGCTCCTGGCCCCGCCTCTTCGCTGTCCGCTACTGGGTCTCTGCTCTCCCTGCTCCATGAGCTTTATCATACCTCGTCTTAAAACTATGTATGGTTCCTGCCTCCACTATATCTTTCTCTAGACTATTCCACTTCCTGACTACTCTGTGGCTGAAGAAATGCTTCCTAACATCCCTTTGACTCATCTGAGTCTTCAGCTTCCAGTTGTGTTCCCTTGTTTCTGTGTTCCCTCTCTGGAACATCCTGTCCCTGTCTACCTTGTCGATTCCCCGCAGTATTTTGTATGTCGTTATCATGTCTCCTCTGACCCTTCTCTCCTCCAGTGTTGTTAGTCCTATTTCCCTCAACCTTTCTTCATAGGACAGACCCCTGAGTTGTGGAACTAGCCTTGTCGCAAACCTTTGCACTTTCTCTAGTTTCTTTACGTGCTTGACCAGGTGTGGGTTCCAGACTGGTGCTGCATATTCTAGTATGGGCCTGACGTACACGGTGTACAGTGTCTTGAACGATTCCTTGTTTAGGTAACGGGAACGGTAATCTTAGGTTTGCCAGTCGCCTATATGCTGCCGCAGTTATCTGGTTGATGTGTGCCTCCGGAGACGTACTTGGCGTTATACTCACCCCAAGGTCTTTCTCCTTTGCCGAGGTTTGTAGCCCTTGTCCACCTAGTCTGTACTCTGTCAGCGGTCTTCTTTGTCCTTCTCCGATCTTCATGACTTTGCATTTGGTGGGATTGAATTCGAGAAGCCAGTTGGTAGACCAGATGTCAAGCTTGTCCAGGTCTGTTTGAAGTCCTGCTTGGTCCTCTTCCGATGTGATTCTCCTCATTAATTTCACATCATCCGCGAACAGAGACACTTCTGAGTCTATCCCATCCGTCATGTCGTTTACATATACCAAGAATAACACTGGTCCTAGGACTGACCCCTGCGGTACGCCGCTCGTCACAGACGCCCACTGTGATACCTCATCACGCACCATGACCCGTTGTTGCCTCCCTGTGAGGTATTCCCTGATCCATTCCAGTGCCCTTCCTGTTATACATGCTTGTTCTTCCAACTTCTTTACTAATCTCATGTGAGGAACTGTGTCGAAGGCCTTCCTGCAGTCCAGGAAAATGCAATCAACCCACCCTTCTCTCTCTTGCCTTACCTCTGTTACTTTATCATAGAACTCTAGGAGGTTTGTTACACAGGATTTGCCTTCCCGGAATCCGTGCTGTCTGGTGTTTATTATCCTGTTCAGCTCGAGGTGCTCCACCATTTTTTTTCTGATGATTTTCTCCAGGACTTTGCACACTATACTATGTGTGTGTGTGTGTGTGTGTGTAACCCACCTAATATTTGAACTAATAACTGTGAACTGGACGTGTGAACTGCTCATTACTTTGTAATTTGTTCATGATTGTAACCATGTATGACGTGTGGATGATTCATTACCTTTGTTACTTGGTAATGATTATGACCAGTGTCACTAGTGTTACTGAAGTCCTGGGTGGGTGGGTGTTCTGGAGAAATGGACGGTCATAGTGAAACACACAAGGCGGTTGGTAACTACATATTGACAGAGTCTATGAGGGGAGGATAGGCCAGCCTACCTGTTTGATTCTATGCCTGCAGACGAAGTGAGGAGGATGCCTCTGGCTGGTGATTCACATGAGGGGCTCGTGACGTCACAGCTAGCTCCTTAGCTATGATATACTACACAAGTATATTACATAGAACTTCAGTAATACTACTGACACCAGATCTACCTGGAGTTCATTAATTTGTAACTTGTTCAGCTATCAAAACTTTGGCGCCCAGTCCCTGGACCCATTATGTGCCTCGGTAATATTTTGACTACCGCCAACAGGATGGGTATGGGGTGCATAATAAAGATATTAAACTAACTAACCGTCCTCCGAGACTCCTAGTCTGTCTCACATGAGGCGTGTACAACACTTTCAGTAGAAAAACTGTAAACTGTAGTCAATATCAATTACAAATTACTTTCCTGGACACGATGGTGTACCAGATCCAGGCCCCATCCAGCAACCAGGGCCACCAGTACCAAGACTGGCATCGCCCCCGCGCCGAGGGCCAGCAGAGCTTCCCAGGACCCGACCACAGCCGCTACAACCAATACGGTCAGTATGGACGGAATTAGTAATTTCTGAAATTCCACTTTCTGAGGCAGAGAGAACTGTACTTGGTAAGGGTCTGTCATTTGTACCAGGGCCCCCCAGCAGGAAGGCAGCCAAAGCCAACCTGAAGGAGGCATGGGAGGCAGTGGAAGTCATGGTAAAGCTCAGGATGGAGGAAGCAGAGGCCAGGATGATGTGGAACCAACCACAGAGACCTGTTCGCCCACCTCCATCCACGATTGAGTCCTACCTCCTGCCTGACAGAATTAAAATGCCCCCAGCAAAGAAAAGGCCAGCTCTGAGCAGAAAAATTAGGAGTTTGGTGGAAGCTGCAGGGGCAGCTCCCTTTCGCCTCAGAGAAAATCTCACTAAGAAAGAGAGAGTAGCTTTAAAGTCTCTTATAAGCAATCCCTCACTGGTGGCAAATAAGGCTGATAAAAGTCCCTCAGTAGTGATAATGAAGGCTGAAAATTACAGAACAGCAGCAGCCAAGCACCTGAGCGACACAGCAACTTATTGCCTAGTTCCAGACGCCAAGCAGGTACTAGCAGAGGTGCAGAGTATAGACAAGGAACTAATTCTAGATCTTTTCAGGAACAATGGGGAAAAGGGGACCATGACGGTCGCCTTGAGAGATACCTACTTGAAGCATAAAAGTAAGGTACCACCTATATACTTCCTACCAAAGACGCACAAGGACCTAGATCCTACAACAGGTACGTGGAAAACGAGACCAGTGGTCTCAGGTTGTTCAGCCCCCACCAGACCAGTTGATAAGTTCCTCACAGCATTACTCATGCCGTTGCTAGACCTCCTCCCTCACAGGATTGTCGATACTACACATTTCCTGCTGAAGGTGGAAGCCCTCAGGAGGGATCTAGGGCCCCTCCCAGAGGGCCATGTCTTAGTATCTTTTGATATTGAATCTCTGTATCCCTCCATTCCGCAGTCAGAAGCAGCAGCAAGAGTTAGCAATTTCTATGCAGAAAAAATGGACACAATCAGACATGTACTGTGGAGCAGGGGGATACGTAACCCCCCAGACCCTTACCTGGTGTTCAGAGCTATACAGCATGTTATGGAAGATACTTTGCTTGAATTTGACAACAAAGTCTACAGGCAAAAGACAGGCACAGCGATTGGAGCATCAGTGAGCGTAGCAATTGCAGAATTATTTGTGTACCTTACCATTGAGATAGAGATGGAGAATGCCGGACTGAACCTTGTTGTTTTTTGCAGATACATTGATGACATATTTTGCATCATACCAGGTGGGGAAGGAGAAGTCAAGAGGACGTTGGGTTGGCTGAATAGTGTGCACAGATCCTTGCGGTTTACCTTTGAGATGAACACCCAGGAGTTACCCTTCCTGGATACGATGGTGTACCTGTCAGAGGATAGACGTTTGCAGACAAGGACGTACTACAAGCCTTCAAACACCCATGAGTTCCTGCTATGGACCTCTTCACACCCGGCCTCCCTCAGGAGGTCCTTGCCCTTCTCAATGGCCCTGAGGATTAGGAGGATCTGCAGCGAGACAGGGGTCAGGGCTACAGCAACGGAAGAGATGCTGGACTTCTTCCAGCAAAGAGGTTACCCTGCAGGGATCTTGGAGGAAGCGAGAGTGAAGGTGGGGGCCATCCCTAGGGGCCGCCTCTTCGCCCCGCGCCCAAAAACGGCCCTGGGGAGACTGATCCTACCGGTCAAGTACGAACCTGCTATCTCTAGGTCCCTCAAAACACACCTGAGGGATCTGTGGGAGTGGCTGAAGGAGGCATATGGTGACGCCCCTTGGTTCGAATACTTCCCCAAGGAAGTACCCATGGTAGCTTGGAAGAAGTATGACTCCATAAAGGACCTGCTAGTAAGAGCAAGGTTTCCTAGAACTCAGAGACACCAAGTGTAGACCAGAGGTAAGCTGTCTCGCTCCTGTAGAAGGCTACCCTACGTAGACAGGGCAGGCCCCTTCTAGGCCTCCTTGAGGACCGTTCTCTTGCGTCCTGAGAGGCGCCCCGTGTAGCATGAAAATGTTACACAACGACCCTAACCTATCCCTCCTCTGGGACAATGGAGAGGGGTGCGTTCTGGGGGGAGCCTTCGGCAGGAGAGAGAGGCCCTGGTCCACGTTAGTACAGATTGAGAATCGTAGAAAACGGGTAAGGGAGAGGCGCCCACCCCCAAGGGTACCCCAACGGGGGTGGGCCCCACCCACCCTGAGTGATCTGCTTCTCTCTGGAAATGTGTATATATGAAATGTATATTGTATGTGTAATATATATGTGAGTTCATTGAATATCTTAGAGAGTAAGGTTTTAAGTGTTACATACCATTTTTGACAATATCTGGGGTAGACATAGCATAGTATTGTTTGAATGACATATTTGTGAGATTATCTCAAGTCCCTTGGGAGAGGCAGGCATGTGACCTTCGCCCCAGGCGACTGACCATTGTTTTCAAACTGCTTATATGCATAACCCCTTCGTCAGGAGTTCCGGCGGAACCTAGTGAGTAGTGACAAGTGTACGCTGTATGGGAATCTTCAGTAGAGGATGTCCCGCAGTATGCAGGAGTCACAAAGCTTGCGACTTCCCGCCCGGAAGCTACCCTTATTGGGGGTGTATTGGCCCATAGCTCGTGGCTGGCCCGCGCTCCTCGAGAGGGTCAGGTGGTAACCTAAGTACCTCACTACCGCCTCTGAGTAGAGTAGCTAGGAGCCTTTAGGCCTGGGGCTAGTAAATAGGTACCTTTGGCCGTAGCACATAGGCTAGGTGGCTGGTACCTAGGGAACAGGGAGGATTCCCTGGACCCAGGGAACTTGCAGTCCCTAGCCTGGTCGAGGTACCTGGCTAGTACCTGTCTGTTGGACACAGGCAAGGCCCTCTAGCACCTGACGAATGTTGATATTGAGTTGTTCTAACACTGGATTTTGTTAACAGTATATATAAGGTTTTTTATGTATTTTTTGCTGAGAGGCCCTAGACACCTGGAAGAGGTGAGGGCCCAGCTGTCCTAGAGTCCGACACAATTACATTGCATCCTACAGAAACCTTACCTAACCTACCTAACCTTGAGGAGGGCCCCGAACCCTAGCCAAGGGGTCCACCTTAGGTGGGTTAGTATGAGACCAAAAGGATGGGACTGGACAGCAGTCAGAAGTACACTGAGCCCTGATACTCACCCTACAGGAACCTTACCTAACCTACCTAACCTTGGGGGGGCCCCCAGCTTAGGCTGAGGGGCCCACCTCGGTTATCTGAGGTGAGACCTGACAGGGGGGCCCAGTCAGACCCAGGGAAAGGGCTGAGCTGTGTAGACCTACCTAGCCTAAGCAGCCCGGCCCTAACCAAGACCCTGAGGACCCTGACACTTCTAGGGACCAGGGATCTATCCCTGGGGCCCCTAGAGGACCCCGGAAGAGTGTTAGATCAGTGGCCCCTTGTCCAATGGGGTAGGTTTTTCCCTTAGAGTTGTATACTCTCCTACCCTGGACAGCAGATTTTAAACCCCCCCGAAGACCAGCCCAGGAGCTAGAGCATGTACTAATACCCATAAGGGTAATAGCTCTACCCCCCTAGGGTAAGGGGGCCCTGAAGAGGGCCCCTTAACCAGGGTAGTCAAGGGAGAGAGGGGTTCCCCATGTACAGATTTGTCTCCTATACACACTCCATTTTTTCAGTATATGTGTTAAATATACATTATGGAATATAGACTGAGATATGTACTTATGTAATGTATAATATGATTTTTATTCTTTGATAATACACATTATTGTATGGGACTTAAAACCTGAATAACCTAGAAGACTGTTTAACAAATTGTAATATATTGTGAGACTAAGCATGTAGTCACTTCCGGAAAACCACGCCCTGAGGCGCTGGGAACTTGTATATATACAGCCCACTTGCCTTAATAAAGTCAGTCAGACACAGGGACTGCCAGCCAGCACCAGAGCCTGAAGAGTTCCCAGGAGGAACGAAACGTCGTCGCTAACGGTCTGGCAGTCCTCTAAAGTCCCTTGTTGTCTGAGTACATATAACTGTACTTTTGGTGTTTGATTTTTATCCACCATGGCGACACACAGTGAAACACAGAGGGAGGGGGGAGACATAGACTCAGTGCATAGTGATACAGATGGATACAACAGTGACGAACCTGGGCCACCAGACGTGGTTCACAGGGACCTAACAGGCGTGTTTCTCAGGGGTTGTAACCCCTTGGAAGCAGAGCTTGCAACTTCGATCATACCATACAGTGAAGGAAAAGCAGTGTCAGACCCATTGGTGGTGTGGTCTGTTGGCACCTCTTTCAGTGATGCGCTTTTGAACGAGGATCTACACATAGAAACAGCCCTGTACAGAACCACGAAGGAAACCATACATAACCCAGGTGCAGTGTTCATTGGTGCCTGGTCTTTGGTTCTGACACTGGATCTAACTGAAGGTATTTATGAGTGTCTCCCCTTTACTATTGCCCCAGATTTTATTAACTTTGTGAAACGTGTTGAAGATCCCCTCCCGTTTGTGAATTCACAAAGGCGTGTGAGAGGTGCTTTTGATTATTCTGAATTAAAAGCACTTAACGTCCTTAAAGCATACCTAGTAGAGAAAGAAAGGTTGCTATGGAAAGTGAACTATATGCATGACTGTTACTCTATGCACATAATCCCAGACACAGGCTATAGGCCCTATAGACTGGAACCTATGCCAGCAGCTTGTCCTTATCCAGCTTGGATGAACCGGACTTTCTATAACATGTCTAGGTCCCACGCTTATTCCATGGCTAGCCTGCAAGCTCTGAGCTGTGAGGTAGCAGCAGCACACCTCACAGAAAAAATCTCAGCCTACAAACAAGTCCTAGTAAGAGTGTTTGGGCAGGAGCGAGCAGGAGCCATAGTTAGTTTTGCTATGGGAATGGCGAAGCGCCCAAGGAAAATACCTAGAGAGGTAATCCCTAGTGTGGTCCTAAACCAAGAGGACTCCCACAAGGGATATTCCATAGAGAACCTAACTAAGGAATGGGAATTCCTATGGAAGAGAGAAACCACAACAGAAGCGCAGCAAGAGAAAGAACAGGCAGAGTGTCTAGAGGCAGCAAGAAGGCTACACCGAGATTCACCTGTAACCGTAGGGCATCCTGAAAGTGAGGTACAGAGAGAAGGAACCCTCTCTATTTTTTCAGGATCCCAGTGGAGGACGGCCCCGACGGGTCCTCAGGCCCTTGAAGCAGCAACAGTGCAAGAGGTTGCAACTAGTGAACCTGTACCAGGCCCTTCAACTAGGCCGGACGAGGTATGGATCCCCCAGGCCCCGGTACCTAAGGGTAAGGGGCCAGGGAACTCCAGTACCAGCGTCCATGCAACAATGCATAAGGCTGCAAGAATGGATGTGAGCCATGCACCTACGGCCAGCATGCAAGTCCCAGAGAGAGCTAACGCTTTCTACTCAGCAGTGGGATTGCCAGTGCAGGCGGGGGTGAGCAACAGAGGAAAAGGGAAAAAGGGACAAGCCCCTGGAGTACCGCCTCAGGGCCCGTCCCTACAGGACCCTCAGTGGGTGCAGGGGTTTAAGGTGATAGTGCGTGAATTAGCGGACATTAAGAAAGTAGTGAGCAGTGTGCAACCTAACCAGTATGCACAGATGGTTGGTGAAGTGAGTGCTAGTGCCCAACAGGTTTTTCAGGTCCCCCAGCCACCAAGAAACAGAGGCCGGGGGAGGGGAAGGGGGAGGGGGAGGGTAGGGGTCAACAAGCAGCCCAACACCCTGAACGAGGTATCTCCCTCAGGGAGGTTGCAGCTACAATACCCAACCCACCCCACTCAACCCCAGAACCACCAGTGGGCAATGCAACCCCACCCTCAGCAACAACGAGCTCCAGGGGGCCCTCGCCCAGGGATACAACCCTGGGGGCCCCCCAAGAACAAGAAGAAGAAGGGCCTGGCTCAGGGCAACCCAGGGTTCTGGTCAGAGAATCCACCCAACAACAGAGGCAACCAGCACCAGACCTGGAATCGCCCCCGCGCCGCGGGACAGCAGGACTTCCAGGGACCCAACTACAACCAATACGGTCAGTATGGACAGATTTAGTACTTTCTGAAATTCCGCTCTCTGAGGCTGAGAAAAGTGTGCTAGGCAAAGGTCTGTCTTTTGTCCCAGGGCCCCCCAGCAGGAAGGCAGCCAAAGCCAACCTGAAGGAGGCATGGGAGGCAGTGGAAGTCATGGTAAAGCTCAGGATGGAGGAAGCAGAGGCCAGGATGATGTGGAACCAACCACAGAGACCTGTTCGCCCACCTCCATCCACGATTGAGTCCTACCTCCTGCCTGACAGAATTAAAATGCCCCCAGCAAAGAAAAGGCCAGCTCTGAGCAGAAAAATTAGGAGTTTGGTGGAAGCTGCAGGGGCAGCTCCCTTTCGCCTCAGAGAAAATCTCACTAAGAAAGAGAGAGTAGCTTTAAAGTCTCTTATAAGCAATCCCTCACTGGTGGCAAATAAGGCTGATAAAAGTCCCTCAGTAGTGATAATGAAGGCTGAAAATTACAGAACAGCAGCAGCCAAGCACCTGAGCGACACAGCAACTTATTGCCTAGTTCCAGACGCCAAGCAGGTACTAGCAGAGGTGCAGAGTATAGACAAGGAACTAATTCTAGATCTTTTCAGGAACAATGGGGAAAAGGGGACCATGACGGTCGCCTTGAGAGATACCTACTTGAAGCATAAAAGTAAGGTACCACCTATATACTTCTACCAAAGACGCACAAGGACCTAGATCCACAACAGGTACGTGGAAAACGAGACCAGTGGTCTCAGGTTGTTCAGCCCCACCAGACCAGTTGATAAGTTCCTACAGCATTACTCATGCCGTTGCTAGACCTCCTCCCTCACAGGATTGTCGATACTACACATTTCCTGCTGAAGGTGGAAGCCCTCAGGAGGGATCTAGGGCCCTCCCAGAGGGCCATGTCTTGTATCTTTTGATATTGAATCTCTGTATCCCTCCATTCCGCAGTCAGAAGCAGCAGCAAGGAGTTAGAAATTTTCTATGCAGAAAAATGGACACAATCAGACATGTACTGTGGAGCAGGGGGATACGTAACCCCCCAGACCCTTACCTGGTGTTCAGAGCTATACAGCATGTTATGGAAGATACTTTGCTTGAATTTGACAACAAAGTCTACAGGCAAAAGACAGGCACAGCGATTGGAGCATCAGTGAGCGTAGCAATTGCAGAATTATTTGTGTACCTTACCATTGAGATAGAGATGGAGAATGCCGGACTGAACCTTGTTGTTTTTTGCAGATACATTGATGACATATTTTGCATCATACCAGGTGGGAAGGAGAAGTCAAGAGGACGTTGGGTTGGCTGAATAGTGTGCACAGATCCTTGCGGTTTACCTTTGAGATGAACACCCAGGAGCTTTCCCTTCCTGGATACGATGGTGTACCTGTCAGAGGATAGACGTTTGCAGACAAGGACGTACTACAAGCCTTCAAACACCCATGAGTTCCTGCTATGGACCTCTTCACACCCGGCCTCCCTCAGGAGGTCCTTGCCCTTCTCAATGGCCCTGAGGATTAGGAGGATCTGCAGCGAGACAGGGGTCAGGGCTACAGCAACGGAAGAGATGCTGGACTTCTTCCAGCAAAGAGGTTACCCTGCAGGGATCTTGGAGAAGCAGAGTGAAGGTGGGGGCCATCCCTAGGGACGCCTCTTCGCCCCGCGCCCAAAAACGGCCCTGGGAGACTGATCCTACCGGTCAAGTACGAACCTGCAATCTCAGGTCCCTCAAACACACCTGAGGGATCTGTGGGAGTGGCTGAAGGGGCATATGGTGACGCCCCTTGGTTCGAATACTTCCCCAAGGAAGTACCCATGGTAGCCTGGAAGAAGTATGACTCCATAAAGGACCTGCTAGTAAGAGCAGGTTTCCTAGAACTCAGAGACACCAAGTGTAGACCAGAGGTAAGCTGTTCCTCCTGTAGAAGGCTACCCTACGTAGACAGGGCAGGCCCCTTCTAGGCCTCCTTGAGGACCGTTCTCTTGCGTCCTGAGAGGCGCCCCGTGAGCATGAAATGTTACACAACGACCTAACCTAACCAAACCCCTAACCTCAACAGAACCCAACTTAACCCCACATAACCAAACATAACCTAACCTAACCAAACCCACCTAACCGAACCTAACCTAACCAAACCCAACCCCTAACCTCAACAGAACCCCCAACCCTTTCGAAATTCGTTCGCCAGCTTGTCTGACAGAAGTTCCTTTCGTATCTCAGCTATACTTCGAGGCACTGGCTCGCCATATAGGCTGAGAGGTCCCCCCTATATTTTCGGAATCCTTTCCTTTAGTCTATGAACTGACTCGCTATTTGGCTGAGAGGTTCTGCCTAAATTTCCGAGTGGTTAGTCAGCTTTGCCTGACACACGACCCTTTTTCTTGTCCTAGAACCCCTACCTGCCTTCACCCAACTCCACCCCAACATACCTGCCCCTACCTAAATAGACATTGCCTGACACACTGGCTTCCCTAACCTCAACAGATCCCACCCCTTTAAAACTTCGTTCGCCAGCTTGTCTGACAGAAGTTCCTTTCGTATCTCAGCTATACTTCGAGGCACTGGCTCGCCATATAGGCTGAGAGGTCCCCCCTATATTTTTGGAATCCTTTCCTTTAGTCTATGAACTGACTCGCTAATTTAGCTGAGAGGTTCTGCCTATATTTCCGAGTGGTTAGTCAGCTTTGCCTGACACACGACCCTTTTCTTGTCCTAGAACCCCTACCTGCCTTCACCCGACCACACCCCAACATACCTGCCCCTACGTAAATAGACATTACCCAACATACCTGCCCCTACCTCCAACAGACACTGCCTGCCCCTACCTAAATAGACATTACCCAACATACCTGCCCCTACCTCAACAGACACTGCCTGCCCTAACCTCCACAGAACCCACCCTACCTTATCCCAACATACCTACCCCTACCTTAACAGCCCCATACCTACCTTCATCCCACCCCACCCAACAGACCTGCCCCTGCTTCAACAGACCCTACCTGCCCTAACCTCAAGAGGTCATCTGACATACGACCCAAACCTTTTTTCTTACAATTTAAAATACAAAGATATAGTGAAATCTAGTCAGTATTTGTTATTTTGAGCAAAGATTAAAGCTATGTAGGCCAGTATATCTTGCAAAAATTTAAAATACAATGATACAGTGAAATCTAGTCAGTATTTGTTATATTAAGCAAAAATGCAATAATACAGTGAAATCTAGTCAGTAATTGTTATTTTAAGCAAAGATTAAAGCTATGTAGGCCAGTATATCTTGCAAAGATTTAACTTTTTCACAGACCACCAGGTACACGTCACATGTTTGTTAATATTTTGAATATCCAATTTGGTTGGTTGGTGACTAATGAAGTTGACTGGGCATTGTTCTACAATGTTTTTACAGAGCTTCCTCTTATTATAAAAAAGCCAATGATTGCTTGGAATAAATTTCATTCAATTCAAAATATATTGATTAGGGCTTTGTTTTAATAATTCATTAACCATGTAACTTGAGAAGAGATATGTTCCACAATTAATACAATAGGTTATTCAATACTATAGCTCTTGTCATACAGATTTATTTTAATTATATATAAAAAAATAATTTAAACTACATTGTATTAAAAAATAAACTTAATATAATTAAATTAAACTTCATAGAAACAATAACTTATTGTAACTAATATTTAACTAAATAAACTTGAGATAATTAAATTAAACTTCATAGAAACATAAATATATTGTAACATTGTCATACTATTTTGACCTTACCTAACCTTATACCAACCACTTTCCCTAACCTAACCTTTTCTAACCTTACCTAACCTTATACCACTTTCCCTAACCTAACCTTCTAACCTTCCCTGACCTTATACCAACCACTTTCCCTAACCTAACCTTCTAACCTTCTCTAACCTTAGACCACTGTCCCTAACCTAACCTTCTTTAACCTTACCTAACCTCCCCTAACCTTATACCAACCACTTTCCCTAACGTAACCTTCTAACATTGCCTAACCTTCCCTAACCTTATACCAACCACTTTCCCTAACCTAAATTTGTTTCTAACATGGAATATAGGAGGTGGCGCTGTGAGAGGGGCAATGTGGCATAAAAAACCACACACAACCTAACCTAACCTAACCTAACCTAACCTGTCCTAACCTACCCTAACCTGTCCTAACCTATCCTAACCTGCCCTAACCTATCATACCCTGCCTTAACCTGCCCTCCCCTGACCGACCTTGACTTTTTCTAGTTCTTTTATGACCGCCAACAATGGGTACATGACACTCTTCCCCCACCTGTATTTGTTCTTTTCTGTGCTCTCTTTGTACAACAGTTGTTATGCTACGCTCTTCCCTCATCTCCACGTTTTTCTGATTCATTTTTCACTGACCACCAGGTACCCGTCTATTATTTGTTCATATTTTGAATATCCACCTTGGTTAGTTGGTGACTAACAAAGTTGACTGGGCATTGTTCTACAATGTTTTTACAGAGCTTCCTCTATTTATAAAAAACCTAACCAAGGGTCATTTGCGAGCCAAGCTGGATATTCTCTTTAGTTGGGTACCTGTTGTTCTTTTAACCTGAAGGTCTGTACCTTGCTTTAGTTCCCCTTGTCCTTACCTCCGTTTTTTGTCTTCTCTTGCTTTAGTTCCCCCTGTTCCTACCTCTGTTTTCTGTTTCTAGTGAACAGCTGTGGGTGGGGCGGCACCACCACCAGTTGCCATCTTCACCTGGTGGGGTGAGCTTATGGGGCATCATGGGGGGGTTCCATTTTCAGCTTGGTAACTGCCTATGGTTTGGTAACATGGCTGACGACGTTCTGAAAGTGAACAGAAACATCATGATGTCCTGTGAAGAGCCTTGGGTGGTGAGCCGGGCTGTAAGTGCTGCCTTTTTTGTGGTGTTTTCATGAGCTCAGGTGGGGTCTCTGCGGCGGCTGTTCAAGTCATTATTCCTTGTCCAACAGTTAGTTACTTTGCTCCCCCCCTCCTCTCATTGACATTCTTTCCTTTCCCCAGCTTTCCTTTATCAACAGTTGGTATACTACAGTCTTCTCCCATCTTCATTGGCTTCTTTCTTGTCTTTTCTCTTTCTGTTCTTTCTCTGTTTTTCCTGTGTTTGGCTTTTTTGTTTGGAAGCCTTTCCCTTGCCTGCTCTTATATGTTTTTCTAGCACACCTACCCCGGTCTTTTCCTTCAGTTTCTCCCTCTCTTTCCCAACACTACAATTCTTTTTTCACAAACTTTTTAGTCTTTTCAGTGGTTTTTCTTTTACAACAGTTAGTATACTACATTTCTTTGTTCATTGACATGCTGCTTTTCTCTGGGGTGGTGTTTTCTTTCTTTTTTTCTTTCTCTTCTTTTTCTTTTCTTCCTTTACCTTCCCTTAACTTAACCTAACCTCATTTAACCTAACCTACCCTAACCTACCCTAACCTGCCCTAACCTATCCTAACCTGCCCTAACCTATCCTAACCTGCCCTAACCTATCCTAACCTGCCTTAACCTGCCCTCCCCTGACCGACCTTGACTTTTTCTAGTTCTTCTATGACCGCCAACAATGGGTACATGACACTCTTCCCCCACCTGTATTTGTTCTTTTCTGTGCTCTCTTTGTACAACAGTTGTTATGCTACGCTCTTCCCTCATCTCCACGTTTTTCTGATTCATTTTTCACTGACCACCAGGTACCCGTCTATTATTTGTTCATATTTTGAATATCCATCTTGGTTAGTTGGTGACTAACGAAGTTGACTGGGCATTGTTCTACAATGTTTTTACAGAGCTTCCTCTATTTATAAAAAACCTAACCTAACCTAACCTAACCTAACATACCTGCCCCTACGTAAATAGACATTACCCAACATACCTGCCCCTACCTCAACAGACACTGCGTGCCCTAACCTCAACAGAACCCACCCTACCTTATCCCAACATACCTACCCCTACCTCAACAGCCCCATACCTACCTTCATCCCACCCCACCCAACAGACCTGCCCCTGCTTCAACAGACCCTACCTGCCCTAACCTCAAGAGGTCATCTGACATACGACCCAAACCTTTTTTCTTACAATTTAAAATACAAAGATATAGTGAAATCTAGTCAGTATTTGTTATTTTGAGCAAAGATTAAAGCTATGTAGGCCAGTATATCTTGCAAAAATTTAAAATACAATGATACAGTGAAATCTAGTCAGTATTTGTTATATTAAGCAAAAATACAATAATACAGTGAAATCTAGTCAGTAATTGTTATTTTGAGCAAAGATTAAAGCTATGTAGGCCAGTATATCTTGCAAAGATTTAACTTTTTCACAGACCACCAGGTACACGTCACATGTTTGTTAATATTTTGAATATCCAATTTGGTTGGTTGGTGACTAATGAAGTTGACTGGGCATTGTTGTACAATGTTTTTACAGAGCTTCCTCTTATTATAAAAAAGCTAGACCAAAGGTCATTTGACGAGTCAAGCTGGATATTCTCTTTTGTTTGGGTACCTGTTGTTCTTTTGACCTAAGGTTTGTAACAACCTTTAAATATTTATAATAAGGCCATTAAAAAGCAATGGACCAACAGGTGCATGTCATTTCTATTGTTGACCCTTTGAATGTCCAGCCTGGTGTGTAGTGTTAAGCCACAGGGGTTGACCTGGCATTGTTTTCACAATGTTTTTAACGAATTTCCTGGAGGTCATTATGGCACATCAGGTTTGACATTTGTTGTTGCCTATGTACCTGTTGTGCCTTATATATTGATTTAAAAATAATAATTTTATATATAATTTGGTTTTAATATATATAATTTAGATATAAACATAGTGTATATGCTCCCTATGCAGTCCTTTTGACTGGATGTTTATAATCTGATAAACTGCCATTTGCAAGGCAGTAATCTGCACCCAGAGAGGGTTGAAAGCCTAAAATAATTGTCATTATAGTCCTTTTTTCTTAGAATTTCACTCAGGCATAGATGTTATTACTCAATTTATAATTTGAATTTTTATATATAAATTTGAGGCATCTATTTTGGTCAGTAATTGGAGGACTTATCATTTTTAACTTTATAAATATTAATAAGTCCGTTTTCCACCAAGCACAGGGACCAGGGAGTACATTTTCTATGAGACACCATTTGCAGCCAGAAGGCTTGATAAGGAAAGAAGAATATGTTTAATTCATAGTTTCCTGGTCCTGGAATTGAATTTAAACTAGAAGGCTTGACATAGATAGATTTATAAGCCAAATGAAGATACTTTAGTAGTAGGTATATGGTGCTATCCTAGATAATTTTAGTCATAACTATGTGGAAAGAAGTCATAACTATGTGCAAAGATTTATATTGAACTGAGTTTTATGGATGAAATACATTTCTAGGTTAATAAGCTAGGAGGCTTGACAAAGCCAGTTAGTTTGACATAGTTTTATAAGGCCATGGATGAAACATAGGTAATTTTACAGTCATAACCATTTGCAAAGAATTTATATAAGATACATTTATAGATTTGTAAGCTAGAAGGTTTGATAAAAATACATTTACAAATTTATACCCGGTGGCTTGACAAAGATAGATTCATAAGCCGATGGCTTGACAAAGATAGATTTATAAGCCAGAGGCTTGACAAAATTACTTCTTTACCTAAATATTTTCCCGCATTCCCTATTCTCGAATTGCTAAACGTCGCCCCGCTTCTGGGGTCCCAACTTCCACGGCTTCCTCTGTGGTCGCCTCATACTCAATCACCCTGTCTCGAATCCTTTTGATATTCTTGGCTCCGAGGTCCCTACCTCGGCTTCCCATACTGTCCACCTCCTTCCTCTACTCACTCCCCTTTTTGCTTACGCTCTGGAGTCTACACGTCCTCGTCCTTCACCTAAACCTCAGGCGCCCCCTTCTCATAAGCCTGGCAAAAATCCCTGCTGCCAGGTTCTTGCCTCTGCCTAGTTCTCAATAACAGTGTGGAGTTCCATCTCCCTCCTCATACACTACCCTCATCCCCCTGTCCCCTCCCAAGCCCCTTCGACAATTCCTCTCCTCTCTGCATCCCTCTACTTTAGTACAGTCTATAGACTCCCCGATCGTTACTCACTCTTCTTCCATTTCTAATGTAGTCCCACATTCTGCATCTTTGACTTCCGAAACACGAAGCTGTTGCAGAATATATTAGAACTGGACAGATGATGGACACTACTCCACCTGAGGTTCCTCATCTCTCTTCTTCGTCTCAACCCCCCTTCCTTCACAACGTCCTCCTCCTTCTCTGATTACAGGTCTTCCGCTACCTCCACACGTGGACTTTTTCTAACCCTAGTCCATAGATTCCTCTCACTTCCCTTATATCTTTCTCTCCATAAATCATGGCTTATTTACAGTGGAATATCCGAGGGCCTCAGGGGTAACCGGGGTGAGCTTCAGGTGTTGCTCTCCCAGTTTTTCCCTGTTGGGGTCTGTTTGCAAAACCAAATTACAATCCACTGTTATCAGGCCTTTTCGAGCTATGATTTGTTATATTCATGGATGCATAAGTGGAACCTTTATTAACAAAAGATGCTCTTTATACGCACTGGTGTTCCCTTATCGTCAGCTCTATGTTCCTTCTTCCTTGCCCACATTACACACGCCAGCCATTAATCACGAATAAGTGGTATACACTCTATTCTTTATATCTCTCCCCTTCTTTGGGTAATGTCTATCCCAGATGTTGATTTTCTGGTTTTATCACAGTGCTGACTGTCACCTCGCAGTTTCCCTCAGCATGCCATCAACCGGGTTTCTGATTGGGCCACCACTCACGGGTTTAAATTTTCTAGTGGCAAAAACTCATCAAATTACGTTCACTAGGCGTTCAGTGGTCTCTGATAATCCATTGTACCTATGCGGCTCACGTATCCCCAGAACGTGATACAGTCAGGTTTCTCGGCCTCCTGTTTGACACATGAATTGTCTGGAAACCTCCATTACCTCTCTGGAGGCGACTTATCTTAGCCGGCTGAACCTCATAAAACTACAAGACATCTTTCATGGGGGCTGATCGTAGAACTCTCCTTTCACTTTGCGACCATTTAATTCATATCGAGGAAACTCGAATGGTGACCAGATATATTCAGCAGCCTCTCTGCCACTCTTTCCAGCCTTAATCCCATCCATCACCAGGATTACGCTTATGCCTTGGTCTTCGTTTCTTCCCGGTTGAGAGCCTCTATGTGAAGGCGACATTTGCATCCTTGTCCGATCGTCGTGATGCACATTGCATTAGCTATTATGTTAGCTCTCATGACCTCCGCAATCCCTTCCACATGGTTGTCACAGATGTTCAGTGAAGCGCTCGTTATTTGTTCGTCGCCCCTGTTTATAGTCCCTTTTCTCTTCGTCTGCATTCACTCTTGTCTTCCCTTCAGCTTCCGCCTTTATATGTTCATGTGGCTTCACCCTTTCCTCTACCCCTTAAGGAAGTTCCTGCTGTCCGTGTCTGTTCTATTCCTCTACCTTCTTGAAAGCCCAACTGCCTACGGCGGCTTCTCGCTCTTTCTTTCTAGACCATTTCCGTTCTCATTCCCCATGCCATCGCAATGCTCCACCGATGGTTAAAGTCATCTGACGGCATCGGATTCGCAGCAGTGTTTCCGGACAGCGTCGATGCAGGCATCTATTACCCTCGGCTATATTTACGGCTGGGTGTATGCCATTCTTGTGGCACTTATCCGTGTGCATCTATGCCTGTATCACCATTTGTGGTCGTTTCAGACTCCTTAGTGCTTTACAGGCTATCCGTAAATTGATACACCTCACCCCCTAGTTCTTCGTATCCACCTTTAGTTACGCCATTATCTTTAGCAAGCATAAAGATATTGTCTTTTGTTAGGTCCCCTGGTCATGTTGAGCGTACAGGGCAATGGAGACCGGTGTAGGACGAGAAGGTCAGGGACTGAGGACATGGAAGCACAGAAGGAGGGCCCAAGGCCCAGCCCGGGACCATCCTCGGGGCCCCAACCTTGGGTCCCCAAATGAGAACCATATCCCAGGGACAGGTCTCAGAAGTGCAGGGACAGACCCCAGTACAGAGACAGGACCAGGAGCAGTCGCGGGGACGAGAGCAGAGGACGAGACCCGGGAATCACGACCCAGGGATCGCCCCCCGCGCCCGGAGCCGAGACAGGGATTGGCAGAAACAACTACAACAAGGAACTCCAACGACAAGAGGCAGACATTAGAGGGAACTGGTGATCTGAAATTCCTCTCTCAGACATGGACAGACAAGTTCTGAGCAAGGGTCTGTCCTTTGTCCCAGGCCCGCCGAAGTGAAAAGCAGCCTTGAAAACCGGCGCGGACGGTGGAAACAGCGGTCAACCTGAAATTGGATGAAGCATTCCAGAAATGTATGTGGAACCAGCGGTGTCATAGCAGGCCCCACTTACAACCATTGAAGCATACCTGATGCCAAACAGACCGAGCAACCTGCCCATAAAAAGAGGACAGCCCTCAACAGGAAGATCAGTGACCTGAAGGGAAAGCCCTGTCCAAACCATTCTACACTCAGGAGAAACCTAAAGAGGAAGAAAAGCTACACTGGACAGACTAATAAAAAACCCATCCGTAGTAGCAAATAAGGCTGACAAGTGTTCATCCATAGTAATTATGGAAGCGGAAAACTACAGAAAAGCTGGCCTGAAGCATCTAGATGACAGGAACACTTACAAACTAATTGCAGACCCAGCCCAATCCCTTCCTGGACCTGTACAGAAATAATGGGGTACAAGGAACCATGACGGTAGCCTTGCGGGACACTTTCCTGAAGCATAAGAGTAAGGTCCCACCCATCTATTTCCTCCCGAAGACACACAAGGACCTTGACCCAACCACTGGCACATGGAAGACAAGACCAGTGGTGTCAGGATGTGAAGCACCAACACTCCCTGTGGACTAGTTCCTGACGGCCCTGCTGATGCCCCTGTTGGATCTCCTGCCTAATAGAATCATCGACACAACAGACTTCCTGCAGAAGATAGAAGATTTGAAGACGGACCTGGGCCCCCTTCCGGAGGGACATGCCCTGGTCTCCTTCGACATCGAATCCTTATACCCATCTATTCCCCAGAGTGAGGCGGTCGAAAGAGTGGGAAACTTCTATGAGAGCAAGTTACCACACATCCGCCCAATCCTCTGGAAACAAGGCATCAAACGCCCACCAGAACCTGATCTGGTAAAAGCGGCCATCCACCATGTGATGAAAGACACCTTGTTGGAATTCGACAACCAAACGTATAGACAGAAAACAGGGACGGCTATTGGTGCGTCAGTCAGCGTAGCCATAGCCAAAATATTTGTCTATACAGTCATCGAAGAGGGTCTACATGAAGCAAACCCAGATATCATCGCCTTCTGCAGGTACATAGACGACATATTCTGCATCATCCCGGGAGGAGAAACGGCAGTCCTGAGGACTCTGGGCTGGTTGAACGGGGTCAACAGAGCCCTTTGCTTCACCTTTGAGATGAACGTAAAGGAACTACCATTCCTGGACACCATGGTCTACATTGACGAGGCTAGGAGAATCCAGACAAGAACGTATTACAAACCATCTAATACACACCAGTTCCTGCTGTGGACATCATCTCACCCAGCCTCCCTCAGAAGGTCCTTACCATACTCAATGGCCCTGAGGATTAAGTGGATATGTAGTATCCAGGCAGACTGCAACAAGGCAACAGATGAAATGTTGGAGTTTTTTGAAGCAAGAGGTTACCCGAAGAAGACGCTGACGGAGGCAAGAACTAAGATTAAGGGGATCCCTAGGCACCACCTCCTCTTCCCAAAACCTAAGGAAGCCCTAGGGAGGATGATCCTGAGAACCAAGTACGAACCACGGATGGCAGGAACCATCAAAGCACAGCTGAGAACCCTCTGGCTGTAGCTGAAGGAGACATATAGAGAAACCCCTTGGTTCAAATTCTTTCCAGCGAGTCCTCCTATGATCGCGTGGATGAAATACCCATCAATTAAGGACCTGCTGGTTCGAGCTCGGTTCCCTAGATTGGGCCCTAGCAGGACAGAGGAAACCTGAAGTTGATTGTGTCACCTGCAGAAGGACCCGCCAACAGGAGGGTAGGGGTAGACACCCAACCCTAGCCCCTCTCCCATCTTTGACGCCTGGGACGCCATGTGGGACATCGTAAGATGTCACACACAAAATCCCTAACCATGTTTTCCCAGTTGAAGTCAAGCGGGAGGGAGACGCCCTTGTGCGGGCCTCCTGAAGGGGATATTGTCCTAAGCGACCCTCTGCCTATAAGCTACGAGGTAGGACCAGGGTTACCTGTGAAAACAGGTGACCGTGGACCCGGCCGACACGGCGGAGTATTGACTAAGCTCAAGCAATATTTCACCATGTCTTGGGCAGAGTATGAATATTACTATGTAAGCACTGTATACTGTATATTTACAATACTGTATACTGTATATTTACAATTTATTGTATTTGATAAACATATGTTGTTACATCTCTAGCCATTATGTGGAGTGTAGCAGCAGTACTGGCTGGGTGGTGAGGTGCAGAGAGTGAGCTTAATTCTCACCTGACCACTCGCCTTAACCTTTATTTCCCCTGTACATAGAGACGGAAGTCGTAGGTTAGTATAAGTTCTTATGATACCAACCTAACCTAGACCTTATGCACTAAGAGATATGTTTTTACCCTACTGAGACGGTGACATGTTACCACTCAGGCGATGTGAATGTATTGGAATATTTTCAACCTACCTAACCTTAGGTTAGTTGAACATACATATTCCTGGAGATAGACAAAGGACGTTTAGAGCACTGCTACCTAGCCTATGGAATTTTCCACACCTTGACCTGGGTGTGGCAGATGACGCGCGCGCTCCCTCGGGAGCGCGCTTGCCATTGTAGCAGCTCATGTAATATATGTTCTTTTATTTTTTTTCTCTAATGCAAAGGGAAACTTTGTAACCATTTATTAGTGATAGACTCCCTGTCCCTTGACACACATAACCATATGATGATACACATGCTCTGAAACCTTGCTGCACTGTTGTAGATATAAGACATTTTTTAGCATGTAATATTGATAGGCATGCACCATTCCTTGTGTACTGTAGAGGGTATATAAGACCCAAAAATTTGACAAATAAAATTATAAGAACTCAAGGCGGACACCAGCTAACACCGGGCCTGAAGAATCTCTGAGTGAGAAGAAACGCCGTCGCCCTTGGCACTTAGCACCCCTTGAAACCAACTTGTAGTCTCTTATCAAGTAACAGTAAACGTGTGTATCCTTGACCTTCACCTATACATAACCATGGAAGCAGGCCCAGCAGAAGCAGCCGAGAGACAACCGACACGATGGGTGATATGTTCACGAACCATTCCCTACCAGAACAGCCAAAGTATGGAAGGGGAGATGGTCTGGGATGACAGCCTCCTGCTGGAGAGTCCCTTGACAGACCACCCCAACACATCCAGACTACACGTAGCAGCCACAGAGAAAGTCGAAATCACGGACCCTGAGGAGTTCTTCACAGGCACCTGGGCCCTAGTCCACTGCCTTAAACAGAAGGGCATCCTAGACCACCTTCCATTCTATTTCCACAGTGAAACAGCAACGTTTGTGGAAAGAGCGGAAGACCCATTCCCTGTTGTGGAGAGGACACGAAAGGCATAAACAACTTTCAACTCTAAGGAGAAGAAGGCGGTACACACACTACAGTCCTACTACAGACAGATGGATAAGTACTTCAACAAAGTGCAGTACCTGGAGGATTGCGCCCATATAGGCGAGATCCCAGACCTGGGTTTCAAGTTCTATGTCTTGCCCAAACTCCCAGACACATGCTCCTACCTAGACTGGCTAAAGCGGACGTTCTCCAATACAGCACAAGACTATATGGAGAAGATGTCTGCCCTACAGGCACTGAGTTTCGAGGTGGCAGGTCTACACATCAATGAAAAGGTTAAAGCCTTTAAGCAAGTGCTTATCAAGGAATTTGGGACACGGAGAGCTAAAGACATAACAAGCTTTGCCATGTCCTACTCCAAACGACCCCGGAGAATCCCTACTGCAGGGGTGGATCCAACCACTGATGACGGAGATGGTTGGATAGGCCCCCCTGTCGAAATCTTCGAAAACGAATGGAGAGAACTATTCGACGGAGAGGACGACATCGAGCCCGAGGAAGAGGACCACCAGGAGCAGCCCTTACAGCAGCCCCCACAGGAGCAGAGGCAGCAGAAGCAGAGGAAGCTGCAGGAGAACCCTATACAACCTAGCACATCTTCCTCACCACCTTCCCCACCGCTCCTACTACCTTCCCCCCCTTTCTACCCCTCCCTCTCCACCCCACCTCCACCCCCACCTCAACAACAGGTACAATCCCGAAGAAGAGACAGGGTAAAGCAGATGTTGGGGAAACACCTGCCCAACAAGTAACGGAGGAGAGGACGAGCCCAGGAGACACAACCCTGAAGGACCTGGTAGACCAGATTAAGAACCTGGTGGAAGCCCTGAAACCTAGGGGCCCCCCGGCGAACCAGCAGGGGCGCCAGGATTTTCAGACGAACCAGCACCTGGACCCAGGTGGAACCAAGCCAACAGGACGAGGGAAAGGTCGAGGACGAGGACGTGGAGGAAACACAGAAGGAGGGGCCCAAGGCCAGCCCCGGGACCAACCTCGGGGCCCCCAGCCTTGGGTCCCCAAACGAAACCATATCCCAGGGACAGGCCCCAGTACAGAGACAGGACCAGGAGCAGTTGCAGGGACGAGAGCAGAGGACGAGACCAGAGGAGGAATCGCAGCCCAGAGGATCGCCCCCGCGCCCGGAGCCGAGACAGGGACTACGGGAATCAAGACAGAGGACAGCAGATCTACAAAAGCAGCAGAAACAACTGCAACGAGAACTCCAACGACAGAGGCAGACATTAAGAGACGAACTGGTGATCTCTGAAGTTCCTCTCTCAGACATGGACAGACAAGTTCTGAGCAAGGGCCTGTCCTTTGTCCCAGGCCCGCCGAGTAAGAAAGCAGCCTTGGAAAACCTAGAGGAAATGTGGACACAGGTGGAAACAGCGGTCAACCTGAAATTGGATGAAGCATTCCAGAAATGTATGTGGAACCAGCCGGTATCACTTAGCAGGCCCCCACTTACAACCATTGAAGCATACCTGATGCCAAACAGACCGAAGCAACCACCCATAAAAAAGAGGACAGCCCTCAACAGGAAGATCAGTGACCTGAAGGGAAAAGCCCTGTCCAAACCATTCTACCTCAGGAGAAACCTAAAGAAGGAAGAAAAAGCTACACTGGACAGACTAATCAAAAACCCATCCGTAGTAGCAAATAAGGCTGACAAGTGTTCATCTATAGTAATTATGGAAGCGGAAAACTACAGAAAAGCTGGCCTGAAGCATCTAGATGACAGGAACACTTACGAACTAATTGCAGACCCAGCCCAAGCCCTTCGGGAAGCACAGGACACAGACAAGAGTTTGATCCTGGACCTGTACAGAAATAATGGTGTACAAGGAACAATGATGCCTTGCGGGACACTTTCCTGAAGCATAAGAGTAAGGTCCCACCCATCTATTTCCTCCCGAAGACACACAAGGACCTTGACCCAACCACTGGCACATGGAAGACAAGAACAGTGGTGTCAGGATGTGCAGCACCAACACGCCCTGTGAACAAGTTCCTGACGGCCCTGGTGATGCCCCTGTTGGATCTCCTGCCTAATAGAATCATCGACACAACAGACTTCCTGCAGAAGATAGAAGATTTGAAGACAGACCTTGGCCCCCTTCCGGAGGGACACGCCCTGGTCTCCTTCGACATCGAATCATTATACCCATCTATTCCCCAGAGTGAGGCGGCCGAAAGAGTGGGAAACTTCTATGAGAGCAAGTTACCACACATACGCCCAGTCCTCTGGAAACAAGGCATCAAACGCCCACCAGAACCTGATCTGGTAAAAGCGGCCATCCACCATGTGATGAAAGACACTTTGTTGGAATTCGACAACCAAATGTATAGACAGAAAACAGGAATGGCTATTGGTGCGTCAGTCAGCGTAGCCATAGCCGAAATATTTGTCTATACGGTCATCGAAGAGGGTCTACATGAAGCAAACAGAGATGTCATCGCCTTCTGCAGGTACATAGACGACATATTCTGCATCATCCCGGGAGGAGAAACGGCAGTCCTGAGGACTCTGGGCTGGTTGAACGGGGTAAACAGAGCCCTTCGCTTCACTTTTGAGATGAACGTAAAGAAACTACCATTCCTGGACACCATGGTCTACAGTGACGAGGCTAGGAGAATCCAGACAAGAACGTATTACAAACCATCTAATACACACAAGTTCCTGCTGTGGACATCATCTCACCCAGCCTCCCTCAGAAGGTCCTTACCATACTCAATGGCCCGGAGGATTAAGCGGATATGTAGTATCCAGGCAGACTGCGACAAGGCATCAGATGAAATGTTGGAGTTTTTTGAAGAAAGAGGTTACCCGAAGAAGACGCTGACGGAGGCAAGAACTAAGATTAAGGGGATCCCTAGGCACCACCTCCTCTTCCCAAAACCTAAGGAAGCCCTAGGGAGGATGATCCTGACAACCAAGTATGAACCACGGATGGCAGGAACCATCAAAGCACAGCTGAGAACCCTCTGGCTGTGGCTGAAGGAGACGTATAGAGAAACCCCTTGGTTCAAATTCTTTCCAGCGAGTCCTCCTATGATCGCGTGGATGATATACCCATCAATTAAGGACCTGCTGGTTCGAGCCAAGTTCCCTAGATGGGGCCCTAGCAGGACAGAGGAAACCTGAAGTTGATTGTGTCACCTGCATAAGGACCCGCCAACAGGAGGATAGGGGTACAAACCCTACCATAGCCCCTCTCCCATCTTTGATGCCTGGGACGCCACGTGGGACATCGTAAGATGTCACATACAAAATCCCTAACCTATCCTAACCTAATCTAATCTAACCTAACCTAACCCAACCTAACCTAACCAACCTAACCTAACCTAACCTAACCAACCTAACCTAACCTAACCGGGAAGATAAAGTAATGTGGGTCCGTCAGGAAGGAGGGAAGATAAATTAAGGTGGGTCTTCAGCACGGAAGGAAGATAAAGTATGGTGATGTCGTCAGCAAGGTGGGATGATAAAGTAAGGTGGGGTCATCAGCAAGGAGGGAAGATAGTGCGGTGGGGTCATCAACAAGGAGGGATGATAAAGTAAAGTAAGTCGTTAACAAGGAGGGAAAATAAATTAAGGTTGTTCGTCAGCAAGGAGGGAAGATAAAGTAAGGTGGGTCCGTCAGAAAGGAGGGAAGATAAAGCAAGGTGTGGTCGTCAGCAGATAAAGATATAGTAAGGCAGGTCCGTCAGCAAGGAGGGAAGATAAAGTAAGGTGGGTCCGTCAGCAAGGAGGGAAGATAAAGTAAGGTTATGTCGTCAGCAAGAAGGGATGACAAAGTAAGGTGAGGTTATCAGCAAGGTCGGAAGATAAAGTAAGATGGGTCCGTCAGCAAGGAGGGAAGATAAAGTAAGGTGGGTCGTCAACAAGGAGGGAATATAATGTAAGGTGGGGTCGTCAACAAGGAGGGAAGATAAAGTAAGGAGGGTCCGTCAGCAAGGAGGGAAGATTAATTAAGGTGGATCATCAGCACTGAACGAAGATAAAGTAAGGTGATGTCGTCAGCAAGGAGGGATGATAAAGTAAGGTGGGGTCGTCAGCAAGGAGGGAAGATAAAGTAAGGTGGGTCGTCAACAAGGAGGGAAGATAAAGTAAGGTGGGTCAGTCAGCAAGGAGGGAAGATAAAGTAAGTGGGGTCGTCAACAAAGAGGAAAGAT
>WNWK01012846.1:0-57814 GCA_009830355.1 Cherax destructor
GGACCATGCAGATTTTTCAGAATCGTCACGGCTGCGCAGGTGGAAAGATACAACTGTGGCTGAAATGTATTTATTCCTTGGCACTGTCATGCTTATGCCACACACATATAAGAACAATATAGCAAACTACTGGTCCACAGACCACTTCATTAGCACTCCAGTCTTCTGTGACCTCCTTCCCTGCAACAGATTCCTTCTGTTGCTGAGAATGTTGCACTTCTCAGATAGGAATACACCAAACCGAAATGACCTCCTCTACAAAATCCGGGAATTGTTTATGTATCTCAAGCAAAAATTCAGTGCCTACTTTTATCCATTCAAGAACATTGTTGTTGACGAGTCCTTGATTCTGTTCAAGGGACGACTGTCATTCAAACAATATAACAATATATACCAAGCAAACATAATCGCTTTGGTATAAAACTGTTTATGTGTGACTGTGAGACTGGTCTTGTGTTGGATGTCATTATCTACACAGGTAAAAATACACTTGATGATACCAGGCGCATGTTGGGCATTTCTGGTGATGTTGTTCGCAAGATGATGCAGCCATACCTTGGCAAGGGCCATACATTGTTCACAGACAACTGGTACACAAGCCCTATGCTTGCTGATTTCCTAAGTGTGAACAATACTGATATATGTGGAACAGTGAGAAGAAATAGAAAACACATGCCAAAGTTCACTGGAGAAAGTGTAGTGCAGGCGTTTCATGCCAATGACATCATGGCACTGTCATGGCATGACAAAAGGGACGTGACATTACTGTCAACCATCCACAGAAACGAGATGGTACAAACAGACAGAATGAGCAAGCTCAACAATCAACCTGTTGAAAAGCCAGCTGTTGTCATCGACTATAAAAACAATATGCGACTAGTCGACAAGTGTGACATGATGATAGGTGTGCGTAGGAGTCGCAAGTGGTATATAAAAGTGTTTTTCCACCTTGTGGACATTGCAATGCTCAATGCCTTCAACATGTATGAAATAAAGACTGGGAAACGACAACGATATGCAGAATTCACCCTAAATGTCATCAAGCAGATAGGGAGAAAGTATGGTACCACACCTATACCTGCCACTCCACAGCGACCTGTCACCCCACAACAGCGACCTGTCACTCCACAACAGCAACCTGTCACTCCACAACCAGAGGGGGAAGTGCCCAACCGAATAATCCCTAACTGTCACTGCCTGATACCATTACCATCTACTCCAAAGAAGAAGTACTCTCAGAAATAGTGTGTTGTGTGTGCTTACAGTAAACAGCGACCCCAAGTGCGAAAAGACACACGATTCATGTGTCAGCAATGTGGAGTGGCACTCTGTATGAATCCATGCTTCTTCGAGTATCATACAGTGGTGGACTTCTAGAAACATAAATAGGACCTGTAAATACCTTGTATATATATGTAAACAATAGTAAGTGATTGAATCAGGTGTACAAATTTATTTATCAGTGTGAACATGTGTGTTTGTGACAGTATGATTACTAATTCAGTAACAAACATTTGTGTCTAAACAAGAATTGGCAATGAAATGAATAGATCTGCATCAAAACATTATCATAGCATGAAAACAACAGAAAATGGAAAAAAACGATAAATGTTTCTTGTTTCTGCAAGCGGCAGTGCTCCATGTTGCCGACACTACATCATTTAGCACCAACTTTGCGGGCTTATATCTCGGTAAGTACTGGCCCTAAAATGTTTTTTTTTTAGCCTATCCTATTTATAAAAATGTGCTCTTCATTTTTAGAAAAAAAAACGATTTTTTTTTTTTTCAAAATATTCGGTCACTTTCGCGAGTGAACGTATATCTACGTGTGGACAGTTTAAGGGTTAATTGTGCATCACCTGCTCTGTTACCAAACATAATATAGAAGGTCTTATCAGTGTTGAGTGTAAGTTATTAAAACATTAAGTACATCTACACACACAGTGTGGTTCAGAAACCACTTGTGGCTGTGGATACTGATATAGAATTCAGTGCCATATTTCAGGTGTAAATGCAATGTCTCCTATAAAAACTGCATGGGATAATGTACCCCAGTCAACAATGTGTATATGTAGGGTATGGAAAGTTATGGCCTAGTATTCCTGGAATATACCTGGAGGGTGTTTCAGGGGTAGAGGGGGTTTCGGTCTTGTGGTGGATCAGGACCTGATCAACCAGGTTGTTACTGATGGCTGCATGTAAATCAATGTAGGAACCACAGACGATCTGGTCAGGTACTGACTTTAGGTGTCTATCCAGTGCCTTCTTGAAGACAGCCAGGGGTCTATTGGTAATCTGTTGGTGTAGTGAATAATTTCACAGGTTTTCGCTTAGAGAGGGAGGTCCAGGAAATTATTAATCTGCCAAGGAGATTGTCAGGTGAGGACTTTTAAAGATATGCAGCCAGAGAAATGTGAACTCTTTATAAAATGATGATGAAGAAAGAACTGCAGAGGAAATGGAAACCAAGTGCCAGGTAGAAGTTGAATTGGCATTTGCATTCTTTTGCTAAAATTGTAGATTTTTTCACTGAAGAGGATGTTGACATATCTAGAAGCAGAGCTCTGAGGCAGGGCGTGGGGTATCATCTGTATACATATAGTATTACAGAGTAATGTACAGCAGAGATGCATGACAATACCTAAGTGTTCCAGTAAGTAGTAATTCTGCAACAGCCTCACCCCAGCCATCCACCTCAGCCCATGAACCGCAGCTATCCGCTTTAGCCCACAAACCCCAGCTCTTCACCTCAGCCCACGAACTACAGCCAGTGAACCCCAGCCATCCACCTCAGCCCACAAACCCTAGCTATCCACCTCAGCCCACAACCCCCAGCTCACAAACCCCAGCTATCCACCTCAGCCCATGAACCCCCAGCTATCCAACTCACCCCATTAACCTCAGTCCAAAAATGTTTTCCTGTGGGTTGTTAACTTCATTTGTTACTTTTACACATTAATCTTGGATTTCAGGAACGTAGTTCATGTGAAATAGTATGTTGGTCTACTGTATACTGCTTTCTAGTTACTCTGGTAAATTATTCCAGATTTTTGGGCTTGTTTACTTGCATCAAGGAATGAGTCAGTCAAATAGGAATACAGTGGAACCTCAGCACTCGAACTTAATTGGTTCCAGAAGGCTGTTCGAGTGCTGATTTGTTCAAGTACAGAACAGATTTTTCGCAACCAATTTTCTTTTTGGTTGGCTGTTATCACTAACCCCCTAAGACCCCATGGTGACTTATTTATACAAATAATATATAAAAAAAAACACCAAAAAATGCAAGGAAACACAAAATAGTTTACAGCTAAGTTCTGGCAGGTCTTGTTTGTTTGGTCGAGTACTGAGCATACAGTCTACTACCAAGCGATTTGTTTACCGAACAAAGTGTTCTAATACCGAATTGTTCAAGTATGAAGCTGTTCGAGTACTGAGGTTCCACTGTACAGTGGTCCCCTGCCTAACGAGCAAAATTCATTCCAGAAGCCTGCTCAAGTGCCATTACCGAACGAATTTGCTTCCTTAAGAAATAATGTCATGTAGGTTAGTCTATTTCAGACCCCCAAAAATACACTTCCACAAGCACTTACAACATTATACAGGGGTACCTCGGTTTACGATGGTCCCCAAAATCGCCCTTTTATGTAAGTTTATTTTTTTAAATGCTTTTGTAAGTGTATTTTTGGGGGTCTAAAAGGACTAGTCTATTTTACATTATTCCTTATGGGGATCAATTCGTTTGGTAATGACACTTGAACAGCATTCTGGAACGAAAAAATATCGTAAACCGAGGTACCACTGTACTTGCATAATTGTACGATTTCCGGGGTGCTCGTTAGGCGGGGGACCAATGTACGTGTATGATAAAAAAAAAATTTTCAAGTATGCTCCAAATGTGTTCTGTTTTACAGACTAAGAGCTGTTATCCTATCTCAGTTCATTTCAAAGATCAGCATTATCTAAGGTATACTAACTTCCCCCCAGGATGCCACCCACCACAGTCGAATAACACCCTGGTACCTACTTACTGCTAGGTAAACAGGGGCAGAAGATGTAAGGAAACACACCCAGTGTTTTCACCCTTGCCGGGGATTGAACCACGGACACTTAGTATGTGAGCTGAGTGTGCCTTAGGACTTGGCCAGCATTGCAGTTCCAGGTTTTGAAGACGTGAACAGTAGGGTGTGTAGATATTCGTATTTTCGGTAAGAGGCTTAGTGATTGAAAAAAGAGTTTTATGCTGTCTAAGACTTGTGTTTTATATGATACCAGGGGCTGCCTTTCATTGACTGACTGATAATTGATTTTAGGTCCCAGACGAGCATGGCCCGTGGCCAGGCTTCAAGAATACTAGTACTCTCAAAACTCATCAAAGGTATATATCTAAGGTGATTTATGGTTGTTGAACCTGAATAAATATGAATCTAACTACAGCCTCTCCTCACTTAACGATGGAGTTCCGTTCCTATGATCACGTCTGTAAACGAATTCATCGCTAAGGGAGGAGCATACTATAATGGTAGTGGGTTTGTGTCAACCATCTTTGATATTGTTTTAATGTCACTTTTTCACCATTTATAACATTTCTAGTATACAGTGGTACCTCGAGTTACGATGGTCCCCAAAATCGCCCTTTTATGTAAGTTTATTTTTTTAAATGCTTTTGTAGGTATATTTTTGGGGGTGTAAAAGGACTAGTCTATTTTACATTATTCCTTATGGGGATAAATTCGTTTGGTAATGGCACTTGAACAGCATTCTCAAACGAAAAAATATCGTAACTCGAGGTACCACTGTATTTTTAAATGTTTATACAGTAGTGTACTGTATATTGTAATAAACAGAATAGAGGAAATCAGTTCTAATATACATTATTTAGGTATGCATACTGGTCAGAGAGCCCGTCGTAAGCCCGAGTCGTTGGTAAACGAGTACGTCGCTAAGTGAGGAGAGACTATATATCTCAACCCATCAAAGAAGGTTCCTTGATTCTGGTGAGGGGCTCTTGATTTAAGGAATTGTACCAATGCTCCAATTTCTTGAATCAAGTCTAAATGCCTTCCATTCCTCGAGGCACTGTATGACCCCTAAGGGTTTAGTGCTCCCCCATGAATATAATAATAATAACTATCTCAAAAGTAATAAACTTTTTAAGGTGCACTGGAGACTAGAACAATAGCCCTGGAATTGCAAAATTACAACCTCAACAACTTAGACATTTTGTGTACAAAAATATACTTACATAGCTGCAGGTGGTGGTCAACCCCACAGTGGTTGAGACGCGAAATACGTAAGTTGCATGAGCCGGTGGTGGAGGTAAACTCAATACACAGCTTAAGTAGTAGATATGATTAGGTCCAAGAAGCCAGAAGTCTGTGATGACTATCAGAGTTATCTGTTTTGTTATCTGTTAGTGGTTCCTGGTTTTGTCTGTCCCATGGCTAGGTCTAAAACCAGGCCTCCTAGGTTGGAAAGGAAATATGTAATATATTCATGATGACAGCTTTGAGGGGACTAGAGCTAGAGTTCATCATGGCCATGCTGGGGGGAGATTCATCTGTAAAAACTTGCATTTGTGGTCACAGTGGGGCCCATGCTAACCTCCTTATGGTATTGGATGAATCTTATTGTAGCCAGGTGGCCCAGTGGTTAATGCACTGTCCTGGAGTTTTACCACTCATTTGCTGTGGGTTCTAACCCCACCTGTACCTTGGTTTATGTAGTACAAGGTTAAGAACTATTTGGAAGGTAACTAAAGGTAAGTAAGTTTACCTAGGCACAGGTACACATAAGTACAATTGTCACACATAGTAACATATATACTCTAGAATGAATAAAATATGTCATTACGTATGTCACGAGTGGTGGTGTGTTGTTGTTGGGTTTACGTATAAGGGCCACTGACGGCATAAGTCGTATAGTGGTGCTAGTCACACTACTATTCACACTGAAACAGTGTATATAATTTATAAATGAGAAATATTTACACTTTAATTTATAAATAAGAAATATTTACACTATATAAATAAATATTTACACTTACCTTGGAGGAGATGCTGGCTTTGGTTTAAGGTGGTGGAAGATAGGCAGGGCGGCGTTGTCAGTGGCCCTATATACAGTGGACCCCTGGAAATCAAACGCCTCCCAACTCGACCTATTATGTAAGTTTATTATTGTAAGTGTTTTTGTAAGTGTATTTTTGGGGGTCTGAAATGGACTAATCTAATTTACATTATTTCTTATGGGAATAAATTCGTTCGGTAACAGCACTTGAACAGCATTCTGGAACGAAGAATGTTTGATTTCCGGGGGTTCACTGTACCTCAAACAACAATGGAGGAGTTAAGTTTCGTGTCGTCATTTTTCTATCGCTTAATCGCTTAACTTACTTGCTACACTTTATTGCTGGTTGGCGCTATAGCCTTTATCGACTCCTGCTGCTTTAGTATCATACATATCGTAGAAATCACTGAAGAAGGCACATTCTCCCCTCTCTTCGTACAGCTCCCAACTTGTACAGTTATGTAAGTATATTATTGTAAGTGATTTTGTAAGTGTATTTTTGGGGGTCTGAAATGGACTAATCTAATTTACATTATTCCTTTTGGGAACAAATTCATTCGGTAACGGCATTAGAACAGACTTCCGGAACGAATTATGGCCGAAACTCGGGGTACCACTGTACTTTGCTACGAGTTCTTTCTTGAATTCTATCATGTTTCTCACCATCTTTACCATCAGGCTGGCACTAGAAGCTTTCTTTGGGCCCATGGTGGCTTATTTAGCAGTTGCAAGCAGCTGCAAATGGTGGAGGCTGCTCTCGGACGCATTTCGTATGACCGATGAATCACAAGGCAAATGATGAGCTGTGAGGCTTTATCTTGATGAAAAAATGTTGCGAAAAGCGAAATTCACGAAGCGCGAGGCTTATGAAACTTGAGGGTCCACTGTATTGCACTTTAAAGCCATTTTTGCTTTGCAGTGGTAGCCTGGAACCTAACCTGCTGTAGAAGCAGGGCCCTCCTGTACTTGCCAATATCTTGTGGTCTAGGCAGGCCAAGAGCTGAGTCTCAACCTGCACAAGCATAACTTGGTTACTATATGCAGAGGTGTCTCTGTCTTTATTTTTATTAACACATTGGTCGTTTCCCACCTAGGCAGGGTGGCCCGAAAGAGAAGAAACACTTTTGTCATCATTTACTCCATCACTGTCTTGCCATATCTTCACCTCTCCATCAGAGCACAGGCGCTGTCTTTATGCAGTACAGCCTCTCCTCACTTAACGATGGAGTTCCGTTTTTAAGACCACATCGGTAAAGGAATTCGTCGTTAAGTGAGGAGCATACTATAATGGTAGTGGGTTTGTGTGAACTATCTTTGATATTGTTTCAATGTCACCTTTGAACAATTTATAACATTTTTGGTATATTTTTAAATGTTTATACAGTAGTGTACTGTATATTGTAATAAACAGAATAGAGGAAATCAGCTCTAATATACATTGGAAATAAATGGTATGAAATACTGACACCTGACTCCATCCTATAAATACTCACGTACCTCTCACCCAGGAAGATCTGTTTGTGACTTGAGAAAGCCTGCTGTGTGGGCGAAACGTTGTCGATAGAGGATCGCATTATACTGCTTATGTGTTTATTTTTCTATTATACATTATTTAGGTATGCATACGGGTCAGAGAACAGTCCAAGGCGTCGGTAAACGAGCACGTCACTAAGTGAAGAGAGGCTGTACAATAATTTCAGGATCATGACACAGAGATTACCTTTTTTCTGCTAGTGTCTGCTACCCTCTTCAATAATATTTTCACCTGAAGATTCTCTGGTTTTCTCATACACTTATTCTTGTTTAAACTTCAATAGTACTCTGTTTCAGAAGACCCTGTTTCAGTGTACTGTATATTGCAATAATCATAATCAAATCTGTAATTCCCATATATCATGTATTAATAGGGTATTCAGTTCTCTTGTATTCATTGTAACTCCTAAATTTATATATACAACCAGCTAAGAGACTATACAAAACCACTCATTTTGTCATTGCCTTATTAATCTTAAGTTTGCCTGCAATGCTATGCATATCTAGGGGCTTTGTGCAGTCACCTTTGTCCAAACATTGTATAGGTCGACCGTCACTAATCCAGCATAATTGGGACTTGTAGGGTGCCAGATTAGTAATTTTGCTGGATCACAGAGTGCTTAGGTTAGAGTAGGTTAGAATACACTTAATAAAGATTAATAAAGTTAACCAACTTGACATGCACAAGAAATTTGACTTATTTCTTCACTTACAATTAGCCTAAACCACATCTGCCTGGCAAGCAAAGCTCTCACTTCACACGCGGAGGCTTGATCCCGGCGGGGGGAAACATTTGAATTTCCTTGACACCGTTGTCCTGGTCAAGCAAAGAAAGGTCCGGGTGATTGTCGACCCATGTCTCCTACACCTGTTGTCCTGGTCACCTAGCAACAAACAGGTACCTGTGACGCACGCCTGCTGGGTCGATCCTGGGGGCGATTTAGGATCACAATGGAAATAAGGCAGACAGTCCCAACAAGCCTTTCTTGGGTTATCTTGTGGCTATCCGGCTTAAAATCCAAACAAAACACTTATCAGTTCTGAACTTTTACCATCCGCTGTATAAATCTCACAAGCTTCTCACAGACACACTGCTGTCAAGTTTTTTCAGAAGTTTCAACCTTATGGCCCTTGTTTCTTTGTCTTCATCCTGTCACTCAACTGCCGAGTCAGTGTTTTCATTGTTCATTTTCTTCACTCTTATTCCTTTTCTCTCTTCCATCCTACCATTCCCCATTTGTTCTTCCCTTTCCTATCATACATTAGGGGGATTACCAATAGACCCCTGGCTGTCTTCAAGAAGGCACTGGACAGGCACCTAAAGTCAGTACCTGACCAACCGGCTGTGGTCCAGCAGTTGCGTGTGGCAGCAGTAAGCTGTTGATCAAACCCTGATCCACCATGAGGCCTGGTCTCAGACCTAGCCACGGGGGCATTGACCCTCGAAACCCTCTCCAGGTAGACTCCAGGTTATCTTCTATGGACAATGTATGGTGTTTGTGCTTTACTCAGAAGCATTTCCTTTATTCATTGGAACTATGGCTAGGGCTAAAAGTGAGCAGGTTATAACAATGAATTGAGAAAAATAAATTAGAATGACTTAAGCAGCAGGTAGCGCCACCAAACAATAGTGGCAGGTTTGTGCAGCGACCCGGGAAATTTAAAGTTACGCTAGCCAGAATTAATGTCGGATTAGTGATTGGTAGATTGCAGGCCCCATTTGTACAGCTCCTAAGGTTTGCAACCCGAAATTAAGTGAAAATCGCTTGCAGCGTAAAAGAGTGTGTTTTTATTATTGAATGTACATGTATCTAAAATGACTGATAACACATTTACACTATCATGTATTAAGTGCTCATACAGCTAGGCTAAAAAAAAAAAAATAAATAAATACAGAGTACAGTGGAACCCCGGTTAACGAACACCCCGGAAATCGTGCAATTATGTAAGTATAATATTGTAAGTGCCTGTGGAAGTGTATTTTTGGGGGTCTGAAATAGACTAACCTAAATGACATTTTTTCTTAAGGAAGTAAATTCGTTCCGTAATGGCACTTGAGCAGGCTTCTGCAATGAATTTTTTTCGTTAACCGGGGTTCCACTGTACATACATACAATACTTACTTATCTTAAAATATGGTACCAGTCATCCTTCCCTTACACAACTGTTATACCAAAATGACAATAACGGCGGGAAAGCAGTAAAAGCACCAAACATAATGAATAATGACTTAGTTGAAAACCATTGAAAACATGGAACAATGAGAAGTAGTTGCTGTGTATGTGGGGTCCTTATGTATGTTGTTCTGAGGTACTTTTATTTTGGTGACAACTTGGTATACAGTAGGACCGTTGCATCCATGGGTCTGCTTTCTACGGTTTCATTTATCCGCAGTTTACCCTGGCCCGAAAATAACCCTTAATTTTGCTTAATAATGGCACAAAGTGCAAAAACAGTGATGGTGGCAGTTCTTCAAAGTCAAAGAAAACCATGAAAGTCTAATTAAACTTTATCATAGTTATATATGCTAAACGAAAAATACATATTTAGGGTTCGCTACTATCCCTGGTTTTGGGTATCTGCTGTTGGTCTTGGAACGTATCCCCTGCGGATAAGGGAAGACTACTGTATAACACTGATAAGTTGTGGTTCAACATATATGAAGAAACTCACCTATTTTATGAAAGTGTTTTGGTCTTAGGACCTTGGAGGAACAGGTCCCAGGATTCAAATGTTTCTATAGCAGATTAGTCCTTTTGGTCCCCCAAACATACACTTACAGAAGCACTTACAAAAATACACTTACATAATTGTTAGTGTTTGGAGCAGGCCGTTAACCGGGGGTCCACTGTACAGTGCCTGCACTCTGAAAGATGGGTGGTGGTGGAGGTGGGAAGTACAGTGCTGCACTCTGAAGGATGGGGAAGTTGGAGGTGGGAAGTACAGTGCTGCACTCTGAAAGATGGGGGGTGATGGAGGTGGGAAGTACAGTGTCTGCACTCTGAAGGATGGGTGGTGTTGGTGGTGGGAAGTGCAGTGTCTGCACTCTGAAGGATGGGTGGTTGTGGTGGTAAGTACAGTGTCTGCACTCTGAAGAATGGGTGGTTGTGGTGGGAAGTACAGTGTCTGCATTCTGAAGGATGGGTGGTTGTGGTGGGAAGTACAGTGTCTGCATTCTGAAGGATGGGTGGTTGTGGTGGGAAGTACAGTGTCTGCACTCTGAAGGATGGGTGGTGGTGGTGGGAAGTACAGTGTCTGCACTCTGAAGGATGGGTGGAGATATGTTGCAGTGTTTGAACTGTAGTGTAAGCGCACCTTTGGCAAGGCAGTGGTGGAATGAATGATGACACTATTAATGTTTTAAGTGTTGGCTCGTGTGTCTTTAACCTCTAGTTTTGTATTATTCTTGGTTTCTCTTTTCATGGGACATGGGGCCTGGACAAACATAACCACTGTAAATTTAGAGGGATGACTGTGCTGGCCAGGCAGTGGTGTGGGGTGCATTGTAATGGAATTTTGAAAGTACAGTGTACCTGCTGTCTTTTAACTCTCTTTGAGAAATCAATGGAAAAAAGGATTCGATGGAAAATATTTGTATTTATACACACATGACCCACACATGACCCACACATGACCCACACATGACCCACACATGACCCACACATGACCACACATGGGAGAAAGGAGGAGCATATGATGATGTTTCAATCCATCTTGGACCATTTACAAAGTCACACTGTGTAACTTTGTAAATGGTCCAAGATGCACCAAAACATCATTATAAGCTCCTCCTGTCTCTTGTGTTTGAGTTATTTGTGTATTGTTCTAGTCATGGTATTGTCCCTTTTTGTTCTCATTTGGATTTCTTCCCGAGGCCGACTGAATATTCCACTTTTCTTACCACCGTATTTTTCATAAAGGCTCAGATAGGTGCATTCAGCTTTCTTATATACAGTGGACCCCCGAGTTTCGTAAAAACTTCACTCCTGAAGTCTGCTCAAGTGCCATTACCGAACGAATTTACTCCCTTAAGGAAAAATTTCACGTAGGTTAGTCTATTTCAGACCCCCAAAAATACACTTCCACAAGAACTTACAAAATTATACTTACATAATTGCACGATTTCCGGGGTATTCGTTAACCGAGGGTCCACTGTATACAGTGGTACCTCGAGTTACGATGGTCCCCAAAATCGCCCAGACTTCACTCAGTCAATAGGCCTACTCCTCTCCCTCTCGCAAGGGGCATGGCCCACCTGGGCCATGGCCACAGACACGCAGCCTGTTACCCGCACCTTTATTCCAAATAAAGTAAGAAGCCTCCGAAGCCTTATCATTTCAACCACGCCTCCAAAACGCCAAACAACATATCGTTATAAATGGTGCCAGCGGTGCCTCGCAGCTGTGTTGTGTTTGCCCGCGAGGGGAGGAAGAGGAATGAAGTATCTACCACTTCATCAGTCTCTACAAGAAGCATCCGTCTCTCAACGAGTTATCCTGATGTCGTGTCTGCAAATCTCAGCGTCCAGACACAGGTACAAACAGGATTCAGGATTCAGGCGGTGGGGACAATACGGGAGCACTGTATTAACATCCGGGGTCCCAGACTATTCAACATCTTACCAGAAGATATCCGAAACACGGCTGGAACCAGTGTAGAAGCCTTCAAGAGGAAACTGGACAAATATCTTCACCAGGTGCCAGATCAACCAGGCTGTGATGGATATGTGGGGCAGCGGGCCTCCAGCAGCAACAGCCTGGTTGACCAGGCAAGCACCAGACGAGCCTGGCCCATGGCCGGGCTCAGAGAGTAGATACTCTCGAAACTCTTCAAAGGTATATCAAAGGTATATCAAAGGTAATTATATTTTTGGGGGTGTAAAAGGACTAGTCTATTTTACATTATTCCTTATGGGGATAAATTCGTTTGGTAATGGCACTTGAACAGCATTCTCGAACGAAAAAATATCGTAACTCGAGGTACCACTGTATAGGGCAATGAAATACATTCAAATCTGAATTGCAAATAGAAAGGCCCTCATAGTATGTGATATTCATTTTTCAATGCATTTTTACAATCACAGTTATGAAAAAATTGCTCAATATAGAGCAATTTTTAAGCAGTAGTCCCTAACCTTTTGAAATACAAATACAGTGGACCACCGAGGTTCGGTCGGTCTGAGTATCGGTCTGCTTGAGTTTCGATTGCTTTTTTCGGTCCAATTTTTCCCCGCCAACTGGTCATTTCCCCGACTATTGGTCCGGATACCAGACTTGTCCGCCTGCCCGCGCTTGTGCGCCTCGCCACGCAGGCGTCGTGAGCCCAGTCTAGCTTTGTTTACCATTGAGAGAACATTACCCAGTGTACTCATTCAAACATTTCACAAAAAAATTATTGTGTTTATTGCTGGTTTAGTGATTGTCACTATGAAATAAGTCACCATGGATCCAAAGAAGCTTCCTAGTGGCACCCCTGTGGTAAAGAAAGTGAGGAACACCATCGAACTGAAGAAGGAGATAGTAGAAAAATATGAGAGTGGCTTACGTGTGAGTGAGCTTGCCAGGATGTACAACTAAAACCAATCTACTATCACCTCTATTCTGGCAAAGAGAAAAGAAATCAAGGAAGCTAATGTTGCAAAAGGTGTTGACATGTTTGCCAAAAATAGACCACAAACAGTGGATGAGGTTGAGAAATTGTTGGCAGTGTGGATCAATGAAAAACAGATAGCGGGTGATAGTGTTTCTATGGCGATAATTTGTGAATAGGCAAGGCAGTTGCACGCAGATCTTGTCAAGACAATGCCTAGAACCAGTTCTGATGCAAGTGATTTTAAAGCCAGCAAAGGCTGGTTTGACAGATTTAGGAAACGTAGTTGCATACACAGTGTTGTAAGGCATGGTGAGGCAGCCAGTTCAGACAAACATGCTGCTGAAAAGTTTGTGAGTGAATTTAATGGGTTCGTAGACACTGAAAAATTCGAACCCCAACAAGTGTTTAATTGTGATGAAACAGGCCTGTTTTGGAAGAAAATGCCAAACAGGACCTACGTTACTCAGGAGGAAAAGGCACTGCCAGGACACAAGCCTATGAAAGACAGGCTAACTCTCATGTTGTGTAGTAATGCTAGTGGGGATTTTAAAGTGAAGCCTTTACTGGTGTATCACTTTGAAAATCCCAGAGTGTTCAAGAAACACAATGTGAACAAGAATAATTTGTGTGTGTTTTGGAAGGCTAACACCAAGGCATGGGTCACGAAGGCAATTTTCCTGGAATGGCTCACTGGAGTGTTCGGCCCCAGTGTGAAGAAATACCTCCTGGAACAGAAATTGGGACTCAAGTGCCTCCTGCTACTGGACAATGCTCCTGCTCATCCACACAACTTGGAAGACTATTTGTCTGATGAGTTCAGTTTTATAAAAGTGAAGTTCTTGCCTCCTAACACCACTCCTCTCCTCCAGCCCATGGACCAGCAGGTGATTTCTAACTTCAAGAAACTGTACACAAAAGCAGTGTTTCAAAAGTGCTTTGAAGTGACCTCAGACACTGAGTTGACCCTAAGAGAGTTCTGGAAAGATCACTTCAGTATCCTCCATTGCATAGGCCTTATAGGTAAGGATTGGGAGGGAGTGACTTCCAGGACTTTGAACTCTGCTTGGAGACCACTATGGCCGGATTGTGTTGAAAAGAGGGATTTTGAAGGATTTGAGGCTGACCCTGACCCTGACGACCTTTTGCCTGTTGTGGAAGATACTGTGGCATTGGGCAAGTCCCTGGGGTTGGAGGTGAGTGGTGAGGATGTGGAAGAGTTGGTGGAGGACCACAGGGTAGACCTAACCACTGAAGAGCTGCAAAAGCTTCATCTGGAACAGCATCAGACGACAGTAGAGGAAATTGATTCACAGGAGGAGGATGGACAGGGTGAGGTAGTAACTTCTTCAGAGATTAAGGAAATTTGTTCTATGTGGACTAAGGTGCAGATATTTGTTGAAAAACACCACCCTGAGCAAGCTGAAACAAGCCATATCTGCAACATGTTCAGTGACAAAACCTTGTCCCACTTCAGGAAAATGTTAAAGAGGCACCAGAAACAGAGCACTCTTGACAGTTATTTTTCTAGACAGGGGTCTAGTGACTCTCAAGCTGGTCCTAGTGGGATTAAAAGATAAAGAAGGGAAGTAACCCCAGAAAGGGACTTGTTGCCTTAAGTCCTTATGGAGGGGGATTCCCCTTCCAAACACTAAGCCCTTTCCCTGTCCTCCTCCCTATCTTCCAGATGCCAGCAAGTCTCTTCAATAAAGGTAAGTAAATGTTATTTTAAATGTTTAATTATAAATTTATTACTTTATATATATTTATAATTGCTTTGTGTATGTAAAACTATAGTTAATCTTTACAAAATTAATTTTTTGTGAATATTTTTGGGTGTCTGGAACGGATTAATTGTATTTACATTATTTCTTATGGGAAATAAGGGTTCGACTTTCGAACAGTTCGAGTTAAGGTCTAGCTCCTGGAACGGATTATGACCGAACCTCGGGGGTCCACTGTACAAAATTTATTTCTTTGCAAAGGTTACAGTGTGAGATTACATTTTATAATTTGTTAAGTGCAAAGAAAGCCACTATCATGTCAGGGCATTTTGGGCAGACTAATACTAATACAGCCTCTCCTCACTTAGCGACGTACTCATTATTGACGATTTGGACTTAAGACGTGCTCTCAGACCAGTATACATACCTAAATAATGTATATTAGAACTGATTTTCTCTATTCTGTTTATTTCAATATACAGTACACTACTGTATAAACATATAAAAATACAGTGGACCCTTGAAAATCGTCCCCCTTGAATATCAACAAATTTGAAAATCGGCAGCTTTTTTCAGCAAAATATTGGCTTGATTTTCGTCCTTTGGCTTAAAAATCAGCGGTCGTATGAAACGCGTCCGAGCAGCCTCCTAGCCACCATGGGCAGACAAACACCATTCAACGTCAGTGAGCCATTGTTTACCAGCGAGTGACGATTACCTCACTCGTTCATACGATACATTTCTTAATATTTCATTCGTTTTAGTGCTTGCAACTGCTAAATAAGCCACCATGGGCCCAAAGAAAGCTTCTAGTGCCAGCCCTTTGGTAAAGAAAGAGAGAAACGCGATTGAAGTTAAGAAAGAGATCATAGAAAAATATGAAAGTGGAGTGCATGTGGGGGGAGCTCTCCAGGATGTATGGGAAGGCCCATTCAACCATCACTTCCATATTGTTGAAGAAAAAGGAAATCAAGGAAGCTGATGTTGCAAAAGGGGTGAATAAGCTAACGAAAAAGAGATCACAAATAATCAAAGAAGTTGAGAAGTTGTTGCTTTTGTGGATCAGACAAAAAGAGTTAGCAGGAGATAGTGTTACACAGTCAATCATTTTCGAAAAGGCAAGGCAGTTGCATGATGCTCTCGTAAAGAAAAGTCCTGGAACGAGTGCTGATGTTGATGAATTCAAGGCCAGCAAAGGCTGGTTCAAAAATTTCAAGAAGCGAAGTGGCATACACAGTGTTGTAAGGCATGGAGAGGCTGCAAGTTCTGTCAAATGTGCGGCTGAAAAATTTGTGCAAGAATTCAAGGGGTACATAGAGGCTGAACAATTCAAACCCCAACAAGTGTTCAATTGTGATGAAACAGGCCTCTTTTGGAAGAAAATGCCAAAGAGGACCTACATCACGAAGGAGGAAAATGCACTGCCAGGACACAAGCCTATGAAAGACAGGCTAACTCTCATGTTGTGTGGTAATGCTAGAGGGGATTTCAAAGTGAAGCCTTTACTGGTGTATCACTCTGAAAATCCCAGAGTGTTTAAGAAAAACAGTGTCGCCAAGGTTAATTTGTGTGTGTTGTGGAAGGCTAACAGTAATGCATGGGTCACGAGGGAAATTTTCCTTGATTGGTTCAGTGAAGTGTTTGGCCCCAGTGTGAAGAAATACCTCCTGGAAAATAAAATGGATCTCAAGTGCCTCCTGGTATTGGACAATGCTCCTTCTCATCCTCGAGACTTGGAAGAGCAAATGGTGAAGGATTTTAAGTTCATCAGAGTGAAGTTCTTGCCCCCTAATACCACTCCTCTCCTCCAGCCCATGGACCAACAGATCATTTCAAACTTCAAAAAACTTTACACCAAAGCAATGTTTCAAAGGTGGTTTGACATAACCTCAGACTCTGAATTGACCCTAAGAGAGTTCTGGAAAGATCACTTCAATATCCTCCATTGCATACGTCTTATAGGTAAGGCTTGGCAGGAAGTGACTTCCAGGACAATGAACTCTGCTTGGAGAAAATTGTGGCCAGATTGTGTCCTCGACAAAGATTTTGAAGTGTTTGAGGCTGACCCTGACATCCCTGTGCCAGTTGTGGAAACAATTGTGGCATTGTGACGTCCAGGGGATGAAGGTTAGTGGTGAGGATGTGGAAGAGTTGGTGGAGGACCACAATGAAGAACTAACCACTGAAGAGCTGCTGGACCTTAATCTGCAACAACAACAGACCAGAGCTCAGGAAATTGCTTCAGAGGAGGAGGAGGAAGGGAGAGGAAAGAAGTTGCTTTCTTCAGAGATTAAGGAGATGTGTGCAATGTGGACTAGGATGGAAAGATTTATGGAGGAGCATCACCCTGACAAAGCTGTTGCAGGCCATGTATGTGACATGTTCAGTGACAATATCTTGTCACATTTTAGGGGACATTTTAAAGAAACGCCAGAAACAGACCTTTCTGGGCAGTTATTTTGTGAGACAGGGGTCCAGTGACTCTCAACCTGGTCCTAGTGGCATTAAAAAACAAAGAAGGGAAGTAACGGGAAAAGGACTTGGTACCTGAAGTCTTAATGGAAGGGGATTTCCCTTCCAAACACTAGCAACTCCTCCTTCCTCTCCCCTCCTTCCGTCTTCCACACATCAACAACTCTTCAATAAAGGTAAGTGTCAAGTTATTACTGTTTTATACATACTTCATATCTCATTGTTTTCTGTGTAGATAAATGTACATTTTATTTAAAAAAAATATTTTTTAAATACTTTTGGAAGTATGGAACGGATTAATTTCATTTACATTATTTCTTATGGGGAAAATGGTTTTGAAAATCGTCCATTTTGAATTTCGGCAGACTACCTGGAACGGATTATGGACGATTTTCAAGGGCCCACTGTACAATGGACCCTCGGTTTTCGTTCACCTCCAAACTCAAACAATTATGTAAGTGTATTTTTGTAAGAGCTTTTGTAAGTGTATTTTTGGGGGTCTGAAACGACTAATCTAATTTACATTTGTCCTTATGGGAACAAATTCGTTCGATAACGGCACTCGAACAGCATTCTGGAAAGAATTTTCAACGAAAACCGAGGGTCCACTGTACACCAGAAATGTTATAAATGGTGTAAAGGTGACATTAAAACAATATCAAAGATGTTGACACACATCCACTACCATTATAGTATGCTCCTCACTTAGCGACGAATTCGTTTACTGAAGTGGTCTTAGGAATGGAACTCTGTCGTTAAGTGAGGAGAGGCTGTACTTAAAAAGTACTTAAGGCTAGACAGGTTAAGAGTGGTAAATTTTAATTATCCATTATTTTACATTATTACTATTGTGAAGTAGCCAAAATGTTTTATACAGTGGTACCTCGAGTTACGATGGTCCCCAAAATCGCCCTTTTATGTAAGTTTATTTTTTTAAATGCTTTTGTAAGTATATTTTTGGGGGTGTAAAAGGACTAGTCTATTTTACATTATTCCTTATGGGGATAAATTTGTTTGGTAATGGCACTTGAACAGCATTCTCGAACGAAAAAATATCGTAACTCGAGGTACCACTGTAGTTGAAAGATTTATAATAATAATAATAATTTATTGTGACATGATACAAAGACATATAATGGGTTATAAGGATGGGGTGTACATGCCAAAAGCCCCTAATATGCAGAGCATTGTGGGCAAACTTAAAATTAACTAACAACTAAATGGTAAAAATTATAGTAAACAATTTACAATATAAGTATAGTTGAGAATTTAAGCTATGAAATTTGAACATAATTTGAACATAACATTTTTGAAAAATAATAGTTTTACAATTTTGAAGCATTACAGTTTTATAATATGTCAACATAATAATTTATTATTTGTAGTAATGCAATTTATTAAATAAGATCAAACAATCAAATCAATTATATGTGTGTTACAATAACAGTTTATATGGTCATTGGATGAGTTACAAGAGTACATGAGAATGTTACAAGGAGTACAAGAGTACATGAGAATGTTACAAGGAGTACATGAGAATGTTACAAGGAGTACAAGAGTACATGAGAATGTTACAAGGAGTACATGAGAATGTTACAAGGAGTACATGAGAATGTTACAAGGAGTACATGAGAATGTTACAAGGAATACATGAGAATGTTACAAGGAGTACAGTGGTCCCTCGGTTTTCATGCATCTCCAAACTCGAACATTTATGTAAGTGTATTTTCGTAAGTGCTGTTGCAAGTGTATTTTTGGGGGTCTGAAATAGACTAACCTACATGACATTATTTCTTAAGGAAGTAAATTCGTTCGGTAATGGCACTTGAGCAGCATTCTGGAATGAATTTTCGGCGAAAACCGAGGGACCACTGTACATGAGAATGTTACAAGGAGTACATGAGAATGTTACAAGGAGTACATGAGAATGTTACAAGGAGTACATGAGAATGTTACAAGGAGTACATGAGAATGTTACAAGGAGTACATGAGAATGTTACAAGGAGTACATGAGAATGTTACAAGGAGTACATGAGAATGTTACAAGGAGTACATGAGAATGTTACAAGGAGTACATGAGAATGTTACAAGGAGTACATGAGAATGTTACAAGGAGTACATGAGAATGTTACAAGGAGTACATGAGAATGTTACAAGGAGTACATGAGAATGTTACAAGGAGTACATGAGAATGTTACAAGGAGTACATGAGAATGTTACAAGGAGTACATGAGAATGTTACAAGGAGTACATGAGAATGTTACAAGGAGTACATGAGAATGTTACAAGGAGTACATGAGAATGTTACAAGGAGTACATGAGAATGTTACAAGGAGTACATGAGAATGTTACAAGGAGTACATGAGAATGTTACAAGGAGTACATGAGAATGTTACAAGGAGTACATGAGAATGTTACAAGGAGTACATGAGAATGTTACAAGGAGTACATGAGAATGTTACAAGGAGTACATGAGAATGTTACAAGGAGTACATGAGAATGTTACAAGGAGTACATGAGAATGTTACAAGGAGTACATGAGAATGTTACAAGGAGTACATGAGAATGTTACAAGGAGTACATGAGAATGTTACAAGGAGTACATGAGAATGTTACAAGGAGTACATGAGAATGTTACAAGGAGTACAAGAGTACAGTGAACCCCCGTCTAACGATTAAAATTCATTCCAGAAGCCTGCTCAAGTGCCATTACCGAACGAATTTACTTCCTTAAGCAATAATGTCACGTAGGTTAGTCTATTTCAGACCCCCAAAAATACACTTCCACAAGCACTTACAATATTATACTTACATAGTTGTACGATTTCCGGGGTGCTCGTTAGGCGGGGGTCCACTGTACATGATAATGGAGTACTTTATTTGGTAATGCTGTAGGAACAAAGTTAGATTAGGTTGCATTAATTATAACAGGTTTATACATTTATGAGATATAAGTTTCAACATTTGCACTAGATTATGTTTGAGAAATTATTGTTCTTTAAGTAATTATGTAAGGGGTTTTGAGGCTAGGGGAGTAACACAGTGAATAATGTGATTTTGAGGCAGTGGAAAGTGATTTATTAACTTTGTAGGTAATGTTAGGTATTGGGTATTTAGTTTTGGGTGAGTCTGTGGTTTTTTATAAGAGTTTTGAATTGATGTACAGTCAGGGTTTCGTTGATAATCACAGGTAATGAATTCCAAATTTTTGGGCCTTTAATGTGCATTGCATTTTTGCATAGTGTGAGATGGACGCAGGGAACATCAAAGAGTGATCTGTGTCTTGTGTTATGTTCATGTGTCCTGTTAAGGTTGGTAAGGAGAAGTTTGAGTGGTGGGTTAATATTTGAGTTTTAGTGTTCTATGTATGTAATAGGCACAGTAAAAAGTATGGATGTCTTGTATGGTGAGTAAGTTCAGCCTTTTGAATATTGGTGGAGTATGTTGTCTAGAATGGGAATTTGTTATCATTCAGACTGCAGCCTTTTGTTGTGTTATTAATGGTTTGAGATGATTTATTGTTGTTGAGCCCCATGCACAGATTCCATAGGTGAGATAGGGGTAAATGAGTGAGTGATACAGGGTAAGGAGAGCTGGTTGTGAAACATAATACCTTATCTTGGATAGTATTTCTATGGTCTTGGAAACTTTCTTGGAAATTTGTTGTATATGTGTCTGAAATTTGAGGCCACTGTCATGGTGGATTCCTAAGAATTTTCCCTCTGTGAGTTTTGTGACAAGTGATCCGTTTATCATTATGTTAAGTGGAACATTTGTAGCTCTGTTTCCAAACTGAATGAAATAGGTTTTATCAACATTGAGAGTAAGCTTGTTAGTCATCATCTAGGTAGATATTTTCTGCAATTCAGCATTTACAGTGTTGGCTAGTATGACTGGGCTTGGGTGAGAGAAGACGTATGTAGTGTCATCTGCAAATAGTATGGGTTTGAGTAGTTGAGATGCATTTGGTAGGTCGTTTATGTAAATGAGAAAGAGAAGTGGGCCAAGAACACTTCCCTGCGGGACACCAACTGTAATTGTTTGTGTGGAAGAGTTAGCTCCATTTGTGTACACATATTGGCTTCTTTCGCTAAGGAATGACTTTAGGTAGTGCCCTCTTATACCATAGTGTGATAATTTTATGTGTAACAGATCATGGTCAACTGTAACAAAAGCTTTACGTAAATCAATGAAGATTCCCAATGGGATTTCTTTTTTCTCGAGAGCAGTGTATATTATTTCTAGCATGTGTATAATAGCATCATTTGTGTTTTTATTAGGCCTGAAACCAAACTGACAGGGGTTGAGTATGTTGTGGGAGATGAGGTAGGAATAGATTTGCCTATGAATTAATTTTTCAAAGATTTTGGAGAGAAGGGGTAAGTTAGATATTGGCCTATAGTTATTCAGGTCTGTTTGATCTCCTCCTTTATGTATGGGGGTAACCCTCGCTATTTTGAGTATTGATGGGAAGGTGGAGGATTCAATGGATTTATAGTCTTGATGTAGCACATAACTAATGACAGCATTACAAGTAGTAGTACAATTTATAATTATACAACAGTACAATTTTAAGTATGTATTAATGTTTTAATAGATTACAGTGGACCCCTGGTTTTCGTACAGCTCCCAACTCGAACAATTATGTAAGTGTATTTTTGTAAGTGCTTTTGTAAGTGTATTTTTGTGGGTCTGAAACAGACTAATCTAATTTACATTATTCCTTATGGGAACAAATTCATTCGGTAACGGCACTCGAAGAGCCTTCTGGAAAGAATTATTGACAAAATCCGGGGGTCCACTGTATGTATTTTAATAAGAAAGAGCCAATTTGAAAAGCTAATTTTTATGAATAATAACAATAATATTTTGTAATTGTTGGTCCTGTGCATTGTGGAACTTACATAAAAGTGAATTAATAATTTCATGTGAGGGCCGCATCCATTTCCCTAGAAGGGCCACATGAGGCCCTTGGGCTGCAAGTTGGGGACCCCTGGTTTAAAGGATACACTGATGGTACAGTGATATTGGAGTATAAACCACACAGGGTTTAAGGTATACAAAACAAGTACATATGTGCTTGTTAGCAATTACATTTAAAATATTTTCTTTTATATACATCAACTTTACAGGCTAAGAGCTGTTATCCTATCTCAGTTCATTTCAAAATCCATTTTTATCAGGGGTATACTACCACCCCCAGGATGCCACCCACACCAGTCGACTAACACCCAGGTACCTACTTACTGCTGGGTGAATAGTGACAACAGGTGTATGGAAACATGACTAGCATTTCCACCCATACTTGGAATTAAAATTCACTCTCCTGTTTTTGTGCTTATTTGTAAGATTTATTTAATAATGTGTTTATCTCAAATAACAGTACTGTATGTGGTTGAAACCTTTAATTTGTGATGGTTATGTTCCTACAGGCCTCTTGAATCTTGAATTTGTGATAGTTATATTAATAGAGATTCAGAGTGGATGCTCTGCAGGTGCTAGACATTCTCAAGGTGCTCTCCTACTGTGCCTGGGAAGCCTTGTGTTTTTCCAGGCTGGAGTATGTCTGCAGGATCTACTCCTAGGCCAGCTTCTCTCTCTCTCTCTCTCTCTCTCTCTCTCTCTCTGTGTGCTTGCCGAATCCTGTTCATCACCTAGGGATCCAGCTCTGCGTGAATACAGTTCACACTTTGCCAGTTGAGAGCCTCTATGTCAAGTTTGGGTAACTTTTCCTTGACCAGGCAAACACCAGATGAGCCTGGCCTATGGCCGGGCTGCGTAAGTAGAAAAACTCTCAGAACTCATCAAATGTACATCTATTATGAGGTCCTGCACTATTTCAGGTTTGGTGTACTCCTGATAACAGAAGTTGTCCTGTAGTTTTTGTGGAGGGCAGAAGGGGATATCCTTTGCTTGTTGTGCAATTTGGTATTTGGATACGAGCCCCTCTTTTGGATTGTAACCACGATATGTCTGTGGTCAAAGAGGTTGGCTTCTCTCCCTGTTCTTCTTGGATGGTGCCTGAGATGTCTTTGTTGACGGTGGATGGGGACCCCTTTATGTCGAGCCTGATTTCTTGGCACATAATTCAATTTTTGCATCAAGGATAAAGGTGTTTGCCGACACTTTTACAAGTGAGGGTGGTGTTGGATTTGCTGTGATTGTCGGTGAGAGTTCTTATTGTGAATGGTTACCAAGAGAGTCCTTTGTGTTCACTGTGGAGTTCCATGCTGTCCTTGCTCCTCTTATTCTGATAGCTGGTTTAGTTGGTTCTCAGTCGACTATGTACTCAGATTCCCAGTGAGCTTTATTTGCCTTGGCTCAGTATGCTTCTGTCCACCCTGTAGTCTAATAAGATCCAGAAGTGGTTGGCTTGTCTCCGTGTGCAGCTCTAGGATGTGGAGTTGTGTTGGTGCCTGTTAGTGCATTGACTATGTTGTTAGAGTTCCAGGAAATGAACTGGCAGATGTCAAGAAGTTGGGTGCTATAGTGAACCCAATCTACTGTAGAGTTTTGTCTTACAGTGACTTCATTGATGGTATCTTCAGATGTGTTTATGGGAAGTGTCAGGTCTGGTGGACCCTGCAGACTGGAACAAATTATATAAGGTCAGCTGGACGAGGGTATTTGGTCCTTCTACAACAGGAATAATTACTTTGAGATGAATTTGTTGCTTGAGGATCAGGTACAGACACATACCTCACCCATAGCCACCTGTTCACGGGTGTTTCTGTCCCTCTCTGTGTAGCTTGTGATGCACGTTGACTGTGGTACATTTTTTAACAGTTTGCCCTCAACTTAGGCCATTCTGCCTTCGTGATGGCATTTATAATTAATGAGGTGCCTGTAGAGACCTCAGGGAACTTTTAGGAGAGTCTTTTGACTTTTAAGAGGGTCAGTGTTTCATAAGATTTACATCTTATGAAACACTGACCTTCTTATCATGCTGGCGTAGTTAGCAGTGTCTTGAGACTGGTGAAGGGCTCTTGAGCTCTTGATTCAAGGAATTGCAGTCTCCCTGTGATGGAATGAATGATGATGAAAGTGTTTCTTCTTTTTTTCGGATCACCGCCTCGGTGGGAAACAGCCGATGTGTTAATTTAAAAAAAAAAAAATTCTTATCTCTCATACTCCATATACTGTATAATTTGTCTGTTTTTATTGCTTCCTCACTCACGAAATTGCAGTAATGTTGGCTTTGAGGGGACTTGAGCTAGAGTTTGTCATAGCCGCGCTGGCTGGAGATTCATCTGTATAAACCTACATGGTCACAATGTTGGCCCATGCTAACCTCCCTATGGTGTATAAATATACTTTGATGAATCTTATTGTAGCCAGGTGGCCAAGTGGTTAATGCACTGGCCTGGAGTTTTACCACTCGCTTGCCATGAGTTCTAACCCCACCTGTACCTTGGTTTGTTTAATGCTTTCTCTTTAAGAATACAGTGGACCCCCGGTTAACGGCCGGCTCCAAACACTAACATTTATGTAAGTGTATTTTTTTAAGTGCTTTTGTAAGTGTATGTTTGGGGGTCCAAAAAGACTACTCTAATTTACATTATTCCTTAAGTTAATAAATTCGTTCGGTAACAGCACTTGAACAGCATTTTGGAACGAATTATGGCCGTTAACCGGGGGTCCACTGTATAATAATAAATAATAATACAGTGGACCCCCGGTTTTCGTGATTTTTTCGTTCCAGAATGCTGTTCAAGTGCCATTACCAAACAAATTTATTCCCAAAAATACACTTACAAAAGCATTTACAAAAATACACTTACATACAAGGGCGAGTTTGGAGCATCACGAACACCGGGGGTCCACTGTAATAATAATACGTATAGTAATATACTGTAGACAGTTTTACTAATAACTCTCTTGCTTTCTTTCAAGGAGGATGGTGTTGATCTTGTAAATACGGTAAGTAACGAGTTATGTGTTGGTTGTATGTTACTTGTGTACAGGCGGTCCCTGCTTATACAGCAGGTTAGGTTCTGGGCTGCTGTAGGGCCCCACTTATACAGCAGGTTAGGTCTGGGCTGCTGTAGGGCCCCGCTTATACAGCAGGTTAGGTTCCGGGCTGCTGTAGGGCCCCACTTATACAGCAGGTTAGGTCTGGGCTGCTGTAGGGCCCCGCTTATACAGCAGGTTAGGTTCCGGGCTGCTGTAGGGCCCCACTTATACAGCAGGTTAGGTTCCAGGCTGCTGTAAGGCCCTGCTTATACAGCAGGTTAGGTTCTGGGTTGCTGTAGGGCCCTGCTTATACAGCAGGTTAGGTTCTGGGCTGCCTTCTGCAACGAATTATGGCCAAAACTCGAGGTACCACTGTACTATTTATGATATGAATGCCGAGGCAAAGTCTTCATTGCTGGCTGCCAGGTCAACCAGGCTGTTGCTGCCACTGGCTAGCAAATTCATGTAGTCATCTCTACCTGGCTGATCTATAGTTATGTACTGCACTAAGGTAAGTTGTCATCTGATTTCTACATATCTCTTGTAGTAAGTGAATTTTGTAGAATTTAAAGTCGCAGTATAATGGCCAGAACAATTCACAATTCACCTTTAGTTTAGTATACAAACCTGAATGCTATTCTTATGTTACCCTTAATATGAATATTGTTTTTAAGTTAACCTTAATTTTAGTATTAATATTATTGAATATTATTCTTAAGTTAACCTTAAGTTTAGTCTTGTAAGTTGTATCATATACTTACAGAAATAAAGGTTATTATTAAGTTTAGTATTAATTTTAAGTTAGCATTAAGTTATTGGTAATTTGCCTGAAGTGCATTGCATAGCTACCTAGTATACTCCAGGTTGTCCATGTAAGTTATCATTGTAAAAACATTGTCATTCAATGCAGGGAGAATACAGATTATATTTTTATTATGACTTTGTTATGGTTCATCGTGGATCATTATTAACTTGTATGACTCTTGTATTATTATTTGTGATTAGTTATGTATGACACACAATAGAGCGAAAAACTAATGTGAACGACCTGGGAGTGATAATGTCAGAGAATCTCACTTTCAAAGATCACAACAATGTATCTACCGCATCTGCTAGGAAAATGATAGGATGGATAATGAGAACCTTCAAAACTAGGGATGCCAAGCCACTGATGGTTCTTTTCAAATCACTTGTTCTCTCTAGGCTGGAATATTGCTGTACACTAATGGCTCCTTTTAAAGCAGGCGAAGTTGCAGACCTGGAGAACTTTCATTGCACGTATAAGTACAATAAAGCACCTAAATTACTGGGAATATTTGAAATCCCTTTACCTGCACTCCATTGAATGTAGGTGAGAAAGATACATGATAATATACACTTGGAAAATCCTAGAGAGACTAGTACAAAATTTCCAAACGAAACTCACTCCCTATGAAAGCAAAAGACTTGGCAGGAGATGCAACATCCCACCAATGAAAAGCAGGGGCACCATGAGTACACTAAGATACAACACAATAAGTGTCAGGAGCCCAAGACTGTTCAACTGCCTCCCAGCATACATAAGGGGGATTACCAATAGACCCCTGACTGTCTTCAAGAAGGAGCTGGACAGACACCTAAAATCAGTACTTGACCAGCCAGGCTGTGGTTCCTACGTCAGATTGTATGCGACCAGCAGTAACAGCCTTGTTGATCCACTGTGAGGCCTGGTCATGGAGTGAGCCACGGGGGCGTTGAACCCTGGAGCACCCTCCATGTATACTCTTGTATTATTTGTGGTTAGTTGTGTATGACTATTGCTAGTGTCAAGACTGACCTAAATTAAATGTAGCAGGTTTAAAGTGCTTGCTGGTAAGTGGCAGGAAGCAGAGCTCAAAATTCAACAAGATCTCCACGAAAATGAACAATGAGAGATGGAAGAAAGGATGGCCTGGAGGTGTGTGTGTGTGTATGTTGACGCAGTAAACACTGCAGCCAGGCTCTCTCTCTCTTCCTTCATCTTTCACTCTTTAAGGTGTCCCATAGCTGGGTTGGTAGCACACTCAGCTCACACATTGAGGTCCGTGGTTCAATCCCCGGTACTGGTGGAAACATTAGGATGTGTTTCCTTAAGACATCTGTTGTTCCTGTTCACCTATCAGTAAGTAGGTACCTGGGTGTTAGTTGACTGGTGTGGATTGCATCCTGGGGACAGAATTGACCTAATTTGCCCAAAATGCTCTGCATAACAAGGGGTTTTCTGTACTCACCTAATTGTACTCACCTAATTGTGGTTGCAGGGGTCGATACTCAGCTCCTGGCCCCGCCTCTTCGCTGTCCGCTACTGGGTCTCTGCTCTCCCTGCTCCATGAGCTTTATCATACCTCGTCTTAAAACTATGTATGGTTCCTGCCTCCACTATATCTTTCTCTAGACTATTCCACTTCCTGACTACTCTGTGGCTGAAGAAATGCTTCCTAACATCCCTTTGACTCATCTGAGTCTTCAGCTTCCAGTTGTGTTCCCTTGTTTCTGTGTTCCCTCTCTGGAACATCCTGTCCCTGTCTACCTTGTCGATTCCCTGCAGTATTTTGTATGTCGTTATCATGTCTCCTCTGACCCTTCTTTCCTCCAGTGTTGTTAGTCCTATTTCCCTCAACCTTTCTTCATAGGACAGACCCCTGAGTTGTGGAACTAGCCTTGTCGCAAACCTTTGCACTTTCTCTAGTTTCTTTACGTGTTTGACCAGGTGTGGGTTCCAGACTGGTGCTGCATATTCTAGTATGGGCCTGACGTACACTGTGTACAGTGTCTTGAACGATTCCTTGTTTAGGTAACGGAACGCTAATCTTAGGTTTGCCAGTCGCCCATATGCTGCCGCAGTTATCTGGTTGATGTGTGCCTCCGGAGACGTACTTGGCGTTATACTCACCCCAAGGTCTTTCTCCTTTGCCGGGTTTGTAGCCCTTGTCCACCTAGCCTGTACTCTGTCAGCGGTCTTCTTTGTCCTTCTCCGATCTTCATGACTTTGCATTTGGTGGGATTGAATTCGAGAAGCCAGTTGCTAGACCAGATGTCAAGCTTGTCCAGGTCTGTTTGAAGTCCTGCTTGGTCCTCTTCCGATGTGATTCTCCTCATTAATTTCACATCAACTGCGAACAGAGACACTTCTGAGTCTATCCCATCCGTCATGTCGTTTACATATACCAAGAATAACACTGGTTCTAGGACTGACCCCTGCGGTACGCCGCTCGTCACAGGCGCCCACTGTGATACCTCATCACGCACCATGACCCGTTGTTGCCTCCCTGTGTGGTATTCCCTGATCCATTCCAGTGTCCTTCCTGTTATACATGCTTGTTCTTCCAACTTCTTTACTAATCTCATGTGAGGAACTGTGTCGAAGGCCTTCCTGCAGTCCAGGAAAATGCAATCAACCCACCCTTCTCTCTCTTGCCTTACCTCTGTTACTTTATCATAGAACTCTAGGAGGTTTGTTACACAGGATTTGCCTTCCCGGAATCCGTGCTGTCTGGTGTTTATTATCCTGTTCAGCTCGAGGTGCTCCACCATTCTTTTCCTGATGATTTTCTCTAGGACTTTGCACACTATACATGTAAGTGACACCGGTCTATAGTTTAGTGCCTCTTTTCTGTCTCCTTTTTTAAAGATGGGGACTACATTGGCCTTCTTCCATACCTCAGGTATGTGCCCATTTTCAAGGGATGTGTTGAATATTATGGTAAGTGGCACACTCAGTACCTCAGCTCCTTCCCGAAGAACCCACGGGGAGATATTGTCCGGACCCATCGCCTTTGAGGTATCAAGGTCACTGAGTAACTGCTTCACCTCCTCCTCAGTTGTGTGTATGCCCTCTAGCACTTGATACATCCCTTGTTGGTGATGCACCCCATCCTGTCTACCCAGCTGCCTTCCTTCCTCCACTTTGAATACTTCCTTAAAAATCAAGTTGAGCTCCTCACATACCTCTTGATCATTGCTTGTGATGTCAGCTAAGCCTCTGTACATTGTACATGTACTTGTAGAAATAAAGATTATTATTATTATTAACCTTGATGCCTAGGCATGCTAAAGGCCTTCCTTGTAATTAATATTTTGTAATGTGTAAAGCACACATTGTAAGCTTTGCAAGGAAATAAACATTTTCATTTTAATTTCATTTTCAAAGAATTGGAGGCATCGTGTTTCAGGTGTATGCTTGTGTACCTGAGACCCACATCTCCAACACATGTCTTCTCTACCCTATCAGTTCCTCTCGGTATTTTGTACATTGTAATCATGTCACTTCTGGTCCTGGTAATAATGGTAGAATTACCTACAAAATGTTAGGTAAATGGAGATGGATGCAACTAAGGCCACAATAAAATGTCATATTATGTAGTTGCATCAGTGTGCATTTACTGCACTCCTGCTCCTGTCCTCTAGTATCATCAGGTTTAGTTCCTTTAGTTTCTTATGGCTAATACCTCTTAGATAACAAAAAAAGGCACAATACCGTGACTGGAACAATACAACAAATAACCCACATATAGCAGAGAGCAGCTTACCACGATGTTTCGGTCCGACTTGGACCATTTACAAAGTGATTTTGTAAATGGTCCAAGTCGGACTGAAACGTCTTTTATATGCGGTTATTTGTGTATAATACCTCTTAGCTCTGCACCTAGTTTCATTGCAAACATTTGCACTTTTTTCAGCTTTTTGACATGCTTTATCAGATGTGGGTTCCATAATGGTGCTGTATATTCCAAGATGGGCCTGACATATGTCGTATATAGTCATGAATGCCTCCTTATTGAGATTTCTGAAAGTTATCATTAAATTTAGTCTCGTGTTTGCTGTGGAAGTTATTGGTTGATGTGTGTCTCAGGTGATATGCTGGGAACTGTGCTCACCCCGAGGTCCTCTTTCATGCAGGTGGTTTGTAATGCTTGTTCCTCAAGCCTACACTGTTTCTGGATATCTTTGCCCTTCTCCAGTTTTCCTAAATTTTCATTTGCTGCGGCTAAACTCTCAGCTACTTGTCAGAGCAATCCTGTAGTTTGTCCAGATCCATTTGAAGCCTTTCCTATTCTTATCTTGTCTGTATTCTTCTCATTAGTTTCACATCTGCATACAAGGACACCTCTGACTTCCTCTGTCATGTTGTTTACATACCCAAGAAACAGTATTGGCCCTAGCATTGATCCTTGTGGAACCTCACACGTCACACTCGCCCTTTCCCACACCTCATCCTCCTTCACAATAACTCCTTGTTTCCTTCCCATTAAGTTTTCCTTGATCCACTGTAGTGCTTTCTATGTTATTCCTGCTGCTTCAGCGTTGTGCCAGTGTCTCCTGTAGTACTGTAATGAACGTCTTAGTGCTGTGTCAGTGTCTCGTGTGGCACTGTAATGAACGTCTTACAGTGTTGTGTCAGTGTCTCGTGTGGCACTGTAATGAACATCTTACAGTGTTGTGCCAGTGTCTCGTGTGGCACTGTAATGAACATCTTACACTCTACCATTTATTTATTTCCTGTCTAACTTTTTTACCTGCTCATAGAATTCGAGATTTTTGAGAGAGGATTTACCATCACATTAGATTCCTCACTACTCTTCTGAAGATTTCTGAGAGAGGATTTACCATCACTTTAGATTCCTCACTACTCTTCTGAAGATTTCTGAGAGAGGATTTACCATCACTTTAGATGCCTCACTACTCTTCTGAAGATTTATAAGAGAGGATTTACCATCACTTTAGATGCCTCACTACTCTTCTGAAGATTTCTGAGAGAGGATTTACCATCACTTTAGATGCCTCACTACTCTTCTGAAGATTTCTGAGAGAGGATTTACCATCACTTTAGATGCCTCACTACTCCTGAAGATTTCTGAGAGAGGATTTACCATTACTTTAGATGCCTCACTACTCTTCTGAAGATTTCTGAGAGAGGATTTACCATCACTTTAGATTCCTCACTACTCTTCTGAAGATTTCTAAGAGAGGATTTACCATCACTTTAGATGCCTCACTACTCTTCTGAAGATTTCTGAGAGAGGATTTACCATCACTTTAGATGCCTCACTACTCTTCTGAAGATTTCTGAGAGAGGATTTTTCATCACTTTAGATGCCTCACTACTCTTCTGAAGATTTCTGAGAGAGGATTTACCATCACTTTAGATGCCTCACTACTCCTGAAGATTTCTGAGAGAGGATTTACCATTACTTTAGATGCCTCACTACTCTTCTGAAGATTTCTGAGAGAGGATTTACCATCACTTTAGATGCCTCACTACTCTTCTGAAGATTTCTGAGAGAGGATTTACCATCACTTTAGATGCCTCACTACTCTTCTGAAGATTTCTGAGAGAGGATTTACCATCACTTTAGATGCCTCACTACTCTTCTGAAGATTTCTGAGAGAGGATTTACCATCACTTTAGATGCCTCACTACTCTTCTGAAGATTTCTGAGAGAGGATTTACCATCACTGTAGATGCCTCACTACTCTTCTGATAATATTCTCTACAACATTACATAGTATACATAACAGTGACTGGTCTGTAGTTTAATGCCACCTGTCTGTTCATTTTTTTAAATATCGGACCTACATTGTATGTCTTGCCACACCTGAGACAGCTGCCCTGTTTCAAGTGACTTAAGAACATAAGAACATAAGAAAGAAGGAACACTGCAGCAGGCCTACTGGCCCATGCGAGGCAGGTCCAATTCTCCCACCGGCTTAAGCCAATGCCCCGACCCAGCCAGGTCAGGTTACATTCACTTAAGGAAGGAGCACGGCATCTGACCTAGTAGCACAAACTAGTCAGGTACAACTCACACCCACCCGCACCCACTCATATATTTATCTAGCCTATTTTTAAAACTACACAACGTTTTAGCCTCTATAACTGTACTCGGGGGTTTGTTCCACTCATCGACAACTCTATTACCAAACCAATGCTTTCCTATATCCCTTCTGAATCTGAATTTATCCAACTTAAAGCCATTGCTTCGAGTCCTGTCAATACAAGATATTTTTAGCACGCTATTTACATCCCCTTTATTTATTCCTGTTTTCCATTTATATACCTCAATCATATCCCCTAATTCTACGCCTTTCTAGAGAGTGCAGATTCAGGGCCCTCAGTCTATCCTCATAGGGAAGATTTCTGATACATGGAATCAACTTAGTCATCCTCCTTTGTACATTTTCCAGTGCATTTATATCCATTCTGTAATACGGAGACCAAAACTGTGCAGCATAATCTAGATGAGGCCTAACCAAGGATATATAGAGTTGAAGAACAACCTGAGGACTCCTATTATTTATGCTTCTTGATATGAAGCCAAGGATTCTGTTTGCTTTATTGCGAACACTTATGCACTGCTGTCTTGGTTTTAGATTACTGCTAACCAGAACTCCTAAATCCTTTTCGCAATCAGTAGTATTAAGATCTACATTATTTAGTTTATATGTGGCATGGTTATTGTCCTGTCCAATATTTAGAACTTTGCATTTATCTATATTAAACTGCATCTGCCACTTCTCCGACCACTGCATCAGTCTATTCAAATCGTCCTGGAGTGCTCTAATGTCCTCATTTGAATGAATTGGACGGCCTATTTTGGTGTCATCGGCAAACTTGCTTATGTCGCTATTTATTCCCTCATCTATGTCGTTTATGTAGATTGTGAACAACAAGGGGCCCAATACTGACCCCTGTGGAACACCACTTGTGACGCTTCCCCACTCTGATTTCTCCCCATTTATGCAAACTCTCTGCTGCCTATTTGTCAACCATGCCTCTATCCAGGAAAAAATTTCTCCTCCTATTCCGTGTGCCTTAATTTTCCTCAATAGTCTCTGATGTGGGACTCTATCAAATGCCTTACTGAAGTCCATATACACAATATCATATTCATTACCATGATCTACCTCCTCAAATACCTTAGTGAAAAAAGTTATTAAATTTGTAAGGCAGGAACGCCCTTTTGTAAAACCGTGCTGAGATTCGTTGATTAATTTATGCTTTTCAAGATGGCTGCGAATTGTCTCGGCAATTATTGATTCCATAAATTTTCCCACTATGGAGGTTAGGCTTATTGGTCTATAGTTCGAAGCTAAGGACCTGTCTCCTGCTTTGAAAATAGGTATTACATTTGCAATTTTCCACTTATCTGGCACCATGCCAGTTTGCAGTGATATGTTGAAAAGATTAGCCATAGGTTTGCTAAGCTCCTCTTTACATTCCTTTAGAACCCTTGCATACAGTTCATCAGGGCCTGGGGATTTGTTAGGTTTTAATTTATCTATTTGTCTAAGGACCATGTCACTTGTGACCCTGATCGTGCATAGTTTACTATCGTCCTGGTCTACATAATTTATTATTTCTGGAATATCGCTAGTATCTTCCTGTGTAAAAACTGAGAGGAAGTAAGTGTTAAAAATTCTACACATTTCCTTATCACTGACGGTGAGCTGACCTGAGTAACTTTTGAGTGGGCCTATCTTGTCCCTAATCTTACTTCTGTATACCTGAAAAAATCCTTTTGGGTTAGTTTTCGATTCTCTTGCAACTTTAAGGGAGGGGCGAATGAATTCACGTTTTTTTCTTTATTTTGGTCTGATTTCAATGAGATTTTTACAGTGATTTATACAGCTTTTAAAAACCTATACACTGTCTTTGTTATAATTTTTTGCCTTTAGGTTAGATAGAAAAAAATAAAATGTGCCAAATTTTAGGGGTCACAAAACCAGTAAATTTCTACAAAATTGGGAAGATGTACAATGCTCTAGTTAACATTAGATGAAAGATAAAGGCTATATAATTGTTGACCCAATCCTTTTTAGCAAAAATGTCAGTATATTCCATTATAAAAAATGTTGAAGTTAGTGATTTTGTTTTTGCCATTATTTTGTGGGAAAAAAATCAATAAAAACAAAGCTGTAAAAGATATCGGAAATCCTTCATGGGTGGTTGTAGAGCCATCATTACTCAATAATGTGTGAAAAAATCATGACAATCCTATTAATACTTTTCGCAAAACATTACAAACAATGTCAATAACTTATTTCTGAGTTATTAATATATTTTTTTCTGTGAAACTCTATGGATATGGCACGCGAAATCTCAGCGAGTTGTATGCATCAGCACTTGTTGAGACCCCAGAGGCCACTGAGGTGCCATGAGTCCCTGCACTTGAATGGAGGCATCAGAGATGTTGCTATGTCGAGTTTTTTTAATGAAATAATCATAAAATTTAATTTTTGCAGAGATAAAACTAAAAAAAAAACACTAATTGGCAACATGTATTATTAATGACAGCAAGAACAAAAAAAATACATTTAAGGAAAAAACATACTAGGAAATATGATATAAACAAGCTGATTACACCAAAATGTTGCCAGAATGATACACTATTTTTTGGTAACAAAACATTTTTTTCCAAAAATTTTCAATCTTCCTTTCCAAATCTCTTGAATCTCTTGACAACGGCTCGCCCCACCCTTAACCTCATAGTCTCTTTTTGCTTTTCTTATTCCCTTTTTTATTTCTCTCTTTAACTGAATATATTGATTACTTAATTGCCCCTCTCCTCTTTTGATTCGTCTATATATGCCTCTCTTTTGACCAATGAGATGTTTTAATCTATTGTTCATCCATTTAGGATCATTTTTGTTTGATCTGATTTCCCTATTAGGAACATAAGTTGTCTGAGCAGCTAGAACTATTCTCTGGAAAACGTCATATTGGCAATCACCACCTACCTGACCCACTGTCAGATCATTCCAGTTCAGCCCACCCAGGTAATTTTTCAGTCCTATGAAATCAGCCAGGCGGAAGTCAGAGACAGAGACTTGATTGTCATTATTAGGGTAATTCCATGATATATTAAAACTGAGTGATTTGTGATCACTTTCCCCAAGCTCATCATTAACCTCAAGATTATTAATTAGCGATTCCCTGCTGGCAAGAACCAAGTCTAGCAGGTTATTTCCTCTAGTTGGTTCTGTCACCAACTGTTTCAAAAACAATCCTGAATCGTATCAAGAAAGTCACTTGACTCTAAATTTCCTGTCAAATTGCTACAGTCAATTTGTCTAAAGTTGAAATCTCCCATTAGCACAACATTTTCATATGCAGATGCCTTACGAATTTCATCCCATAGAAGTTTACTGCACTCCCTATCAAGATTTGGGGGCCTGTAAATCACACCCAAAATAAGTTTTACACGGCCTTCAAGAAGCTGTAACCAAACAGATTCAGTGGCTGACGCTTCTAATTTTATATCTTGTCTAACACAACAGTTTAAATTGTCTCTGACATACATCGCTACTCCACCACCCTTCCTGTCGACCCTATCAGTGTGGAATAATTTATAGCCTTGTATGTGACATTCAGAAGGCAACTCTCTATCTTTCAGATTGAGCCAGGTCTCTGTTATAGCAATAATATCTATGTTTCCTGCACTTGCAATTAATCTTAACTCATCTATCTTATTTCTTACACTCCTGCTATTAGTATAGTAAACCTTAAGGGAGCTAGTCTCTTGTTTCCCTCTACTGTCTCCCTTTGTTTGCTGACTTGATCCATTGTCTTTATTTGTAAATTTATGATGAATTTCTTTTATAAATTTACTGTTTTCAGCCCTAGTGTTGCAAACTGACTGTTTCCCACATACACCCATACCTCTATCCTCTATCAGTTTAAAATCCTAGGACTTGTTGAAGATCACTGCTTGTGGTTCACAGAGTTCCTCTGATCCCTCCCTCAGGATCCATGCAGAGATGTCTGGTTCTACTGCTTTTGAGGTATCAAGCTCACTCATTAATTTCTTTAAGTCTTTTCCCGTTGTGTGCGTGTGTGTGTAGGAGGAGGAGGAGGACTCCCAGGGAGGTATACATCTGAGATTGGCAGCAGATGGCAAGTTTCACATGAGCGTCAGTGCTTCCCCCAGGCGTCCATTACTCCTACACGACACCTCAGGTTAGTTGTTATTGTATGTGGTGAAGCTGCCACAAGCCAGCCATTGTGTGTACCAGCCAGCCAGCCCCTCCCACCACCTTGTTTCTTCAAGCAACAGCACCCCACACCCTCTCTCCACACCCCACACCTCTCCACACCCCACACCCTCTCTCCACACCCCACACCCTCTCTCCACACCCCACACCCTCTCTCCATACCCCACACCCTCTCTCCACACCCCACACCCTCTCTCTCCACATCCCACACCCTCTCTCTCCACACCCCACACCCTCTCCACACCCCACCTCTCTCTCCCACCCCACACCTCTCTCCACACCCCACACCCTCTCTCTCCACACCCCACACCCTCTCTCTCCACACCCCATACCCTCTCTCCACACCCACACCTCAACACACCCCACACCTCTCTCTCACCCCACACCTCTCCACACCCCACACCCTCTCTCCACACCCCACACCTCTCCACACCCCACACCCTCTCTCCACACCCACACCTCTCCACACCCAACACCTCTCCACACCCCACACCCTATCTCCACACCCCACACCTCTCCACACCCACACCTCTCTCCACACCCACACCCTCTCTCCACACCCCACACCCTCTCTCTCCACACCCCACACCTCTCCACACCCCACACCTCTCTCCACACCCCACCCTCTCTCTCCCCACCCCACACCTCTCTCTCCACACCCACACCCTCTCTCTCACACCCCACACCTCTCTCTCCACACCCCACACCTCCCCACACCTCTCCACACCCACCCTCTCTCTCCACACCCACCCTCTCCACACCCACACCCTCTCTCTCTCTCCACCCCACCCTCTCTCCACCCCACACCTCTCCACACCCCACACCTCTCCACACCCCACACCTCTCCACACCCTCTCTCCCCACACTCTCCCCCTCTCCACATCCTCTTTCTCTCTACCTACCTGGAGGGTATTCAGGTGATCAACGCCCCCGTGGCCCGGTCCACGACCAGGTCTCCCGGTGGATCAGGGCCTGATCAACTAGGCTGTTACTGCTGGCCGCACGTAGTCCAACATACGAACCACAGCCCGGCTGATCCGGCACCGACTTTAAGTGTCTGTCCAGCTCCCTCTTGAAGGCAGCCAGGGGTCTATTGGTAATTTCCCTTATGCTTGGTGGGAGGCTGTTGAACAGTCTTGGGCCCCAGACACTTAGTGTACCAGTGGCGCCCTTATTTTTCATTGGGGGTTTGGTGCCTCGTCTGCCAAATCTTTTACTTTCGAATGAAGTGATTTCTGTGTGCAGATTAGGGACCAGTCCCTCCAGAATCTTCCAAGTGTAGAGTATGATATACCTCTCTCGCCTGCGCTCCAGCGAGTCAAGTGCTTCCAAGTGTTCCCAGTAGTTAAGGTGTTTGATGGAACTTATATGTGCAGTAAAGGTTCTCTGTACACTCCCTAGATCTGTAATTGCACCTGCCTTGAATGATGATGTTAACTTATGTACACGAGCAATGAAATAAAATTGTATTGTATTGTATGTACAGCAGTATTCCAGCCTAGAGAGAACAAGTGATTTAAAAAGGATCATCACTGGCTTGGCATCTCTTGTCTTGAATGTTCTCATTATTCATCCTATCATTTTCTTCGCAGTTGTGATAGTGAAGGTGAGATCCTCAGACATTACCACTCCCAGGTCCCTCACATTATTTTTCCGCTCTGTTGTGTGATAAGAGTTTGTAGTATACTCAGTCCTAGTTATTATTTCCTCCAGTTTTCCATAACGGAGTAGTTGCAATTTGTCTTCATTGAACATCATATTGTTCTCCGTTGCCCATTGGAAAACTTGGTTTATATCTTCTTGGAGGTTAACAGTGTCCTCAATAAATGACAGTCTCATGCAGATCCTAGTAGCGGCTGCAAAGGATGACACGGTGCTGTGGATTACATCTCTGTCTGTGTCTGATATGAGGATGAGGAACAGAATGGGGGCGAGTACTGTGCCTTGTGGAACAGAGCTTTTCACTATGGCAGCTTCCGATTTAACTCTGTTTACCACTACTCTCTACATCCTCTCCACTCATCATATCTGAGGGACTGACCACCTACTATCATGAGTGAGGGACTGACCACCTACTATCATGAGTGAGGGACTGACCACCTACTATCATGAGTGAGGGACTGACCACCTACGTCGCTGTCCATGTTCACCCATCAGTAAAATAGGTACCTGGGTGTTAGTGGACTGGTGTGGGTGGCATTCTGGGACAAAACTGACCTAATTTGCGGGAAATGCTCAACATAACAAGGGGCTTTCTATATAGTAGTATGTCATTGATGTCAGCTATGGTCTGTATACCTTGTACATGTACTGGTAGAAACAAAGATATTATTATTATTATATTACGGGTGGGGTTAGAACCCATGGCAAGTGAATCATAAAACTCCAGGTTTTACCACCAGCACCGTATTTTTTTAACTAACTTCCCACGAGTTGAAACCCGATTTTGGTTAAGAATATAAGTGGTGGAGGGGTAAGCCAGTGGAAGGTCTCTGTCAGATGACCAAAAGCTCCATGTGTGGGTGATGATATAACTAAGACTCGCGTCGGGAAACACTTGTCCTGACACACATTACCTAACTTAATGTCCTCCAGTATAATACTGAGTGCAGTCACATACTGGAGGGGCTTCCACGGGTGCAGTTTCCTGCTGCTCGTAATAACGCTTCTGTTTTAACGTAAAATATTCAGAATTTTGCCTCTGTAAAGAGCCTTAGTTTGTAAAGAGTGTTGGTAGAAGGAAGCAGCATGCAGGATCGCCCGGTACACAGCTTCACCACTAACGGAATCTCTGTCTTCAAGATTTCCTTCACATCTGCTTTGATCATCACGTCTAAGCGGCTGCCGAAAAAATGAAGAATTAGACGCTTGTCTAACATCTGGATATGTTTATTGTAGACGTGTCACCATCCAGTGGCTTCATATCAATACAAATTCAAGGACATAATGGGAAGACAGTACTAATATATACGAAAGACGAGGTAATCAGTGTTGGAGTTGGTGACGACTACCCTGCTGGACTTACAACTGTCACATGAAGTTACAACTGAAACATTATTCTTATAACAGTTTCTCAAACCTTGTGAAAAGTTACAACAGCTCTAGAAGGTAAGATACAAGTGTAGTCAAGGTTACAACAGCTCTAGAAGGTAAGATACAAGTGTAGTCAAGGTTACAACAGCTCTAGAAGGTAAGATACAAGTGTAGTCAAGGTTACAACAGCTCTAGAAGGTAAGATACAAGTGTAGTCAAGGTTACAACAGTTCTAGAAGGTAAGATACAAGTGTAGTCAAGGTTACAACAGCTCTAGAAGGTAAGATCCAAGTGTAGTCAAGGTTACAACAGTTCTAGAAGGTAAGATACAAGTGTAGTCAAGGTTACAACAGTTCTAGAAGGTAAGATACAAGTGTAGTCAAGGTTACAACAGTTCTAGAAGGTAAGATACAAGTGTAGTCAACATCACAAAAGTTCTAGAAGGTAAGATACAAGTGTAGTCAACATCACAACAGTTCTAGAAGGTAAGATACAAGTGTAGTCAAGGTTACAACAGTTCTAGAAGGTAAGATACAAGTGTAGTCAACATCACAAAAGTTCTAGAAGGTAAGATACAAGTGTAGTCAAGGTTACAACAGTTCTAGAAGGTAAGATACAAGTGTAGTCAACATCACAACAGTTCTAGAAGGTAAGATACAAGTGTAGTCAACATCACAACAGTTCTAGAAGGTAAGATACAGATGTAGTCAACATCACAACAGCTCTAGAAGGTAAGATACAGATGTAGTCAACATCACAACAGCTCTAGAAGGTAAGATACAGATGTAGTCAACATCACAACAGCTCTAGAAGGTAAGATACAGATGTAGTCAACACGGGTTTTGCAAATGCATTTGACAAATGTGATCATGGAGTGATAACACTTTCACTAACTTCATTTGGTATAATGAATGAATACTCAATTTTCTGACAAATGGAACACAACGTGTAAAGAGTGGAAAATTTAGCCTTAGCAGTGTAAAAAGCGGAGTACCTCTAGTTACAGTCTTGGTACCATTATTGTTTCTCATCTTTGTAGCGGATGTAGATAAAGAGGCTCGCCTCAGCATCACAACATCCTCTGCGAACGATAGTAGAAAGTGGCATGAAACGCATCAGCAGAGTGGTATAAACCTTGGTAATACATACCCCACAAATTGGTTTCTATAAACGTATATGGCATTATTCAGGTGACTGTGTGTCATACCTCACTCTCCGTGTGTATATGCTGTCTTATTGACACGTGTAGACACGCTGGCACTCCTTCGGGAGCCACTGCTGAGTCACCACGTGCAGAAGACCCGGGTCAGGACCCGTCCTGGTAAACGTATCTCAACATGAACCTCCGTATGTTAGAAGTGATTAAGGTCCCAGGACCGAAACGTTTCTTAATAAATATGTTCTAGTGCTTCATCGCCTATCTTTCTAAACTAGAAGACAGGATAAATGCAAGAGGATATAAGCAAAGTCTTCCAGTCGACACTAGAAAATAAGTGTTCAATGGGGATAAATTCAAACTACTCAGATATGACAAAAATGAGGACTCCCTACGGAAGCAAAACTGGGCAGACAGTGCAACATACCCAATGAAAAGCAGGGGCGCCATTAGTACACTAGGAGACAACACAATAACTGTCCGGGGTCCAAGACTGTTCATCTGCCTCCCACCAGGCATAAAAGGAATTACCAATAGACCCCTGGTTGTCTTCAAGAGGGAACTGGACACCTAAAGTCAGTGCCGGATCAGCCGGGCTGTGGTTCGTACGTTGGACTAGGTGTGGCCAATACTAACAGCCTGGTTGATCAGACCCTGATCCACCAAGAGGCCTGGTCAAGGACTGGGCCGCGGGGGCGTTCACCACCTCAACACTCTCCAGGTAGACTAACTAGGGACAGTGTTTACACATGAGAGCCACCATACACAAAGGAAATAACATGTGAAAGACCTACGTGTAATAATGTCAGTGAAACTGTCAGAGGTACACAAATAAATGAAAAAACTGAATTAAGTGTTGGGATGGATAATAAGAGAAATATTGCCAGTATACCTGGAGATACCTGGAGAGGGTTTCGGGGTCAACGCCCCCGTGGCCCAGTCTGTGACCAGGCCAGTAGAGACACTACTCAAATGATTTATTTTACACGTCAATTTTACAGACTAAGAGTTATCCTACCTCAGCTCATTTACGATGTCCGGTAGCTGGGTTGATAGCGCACTCAACTCGCACTTTGAGGTCCGGGGGTCGATCCCCGGTACGGGTGCAAACATTAGGACGTGTTTCCATAAGACACCTGCTGTCTATGTTCACCTATCTGTAAGTTGGTACCTGGGTGATAGTGGACTGGTGTGGGTGGCATCCTGGGACAAAATTGACGTAATTTGTGGGAAATGTTCAGCATAACAAGCGGCTTTCTATATAGTAGTATGTCATTGATGTCAGCTATGGTCTGTATACCTTGTACATGTACTGGTAGAAATAATAATTATTATTATTATTTCAAAGCCCAGCCCTATCTGAGGTATACTGCCGTCCCCCAGGATGCTACCCACAACAGTCGACTAATGCCGAGGTACCTACTTACTGCTAGGTGAACACTGGTTGCAGGTGTAAGGAAACATCCCCATCGTTTCCACCCGTGCCGGGGGTCGAAGCACGGCCACTCAGTATAATAATAATAATAATAATATCTTTATTTATACCAGTACATGTACCTGGAGTTTACCTGGAGAGAGTTCCAGGGGTCAACGCCCCTGCGGCCCGGTCTGTGACCAGGCCTCATGTTGGATCAGAGCCTGATCAACCAGGCTGTTACTGCTGGCCGAACGCAGTCCAACGTACGAATACGAACCACAGCCTGGCTGGTCAGGCACTGACTTTAGGTGCCTGTCCAGTGCCTGCTTGAAGACAGCCAGGGGTCTATTGGTAATCATCCCTCTTATGTATGCTGGGAGGCAGTTGAACAATCTAGGGCCCCTGACACTTATTGTGTTGTCTCTCAACGTGCTAGTGGCACCCCTGCTTTTCATTGGGGGGATGTTACATCGTCTGCCGAGTCTTTTGCTTTCGTAGGGAGTGACTCGTGTGCAAGTTTGGTACTAATCCCTCTAGGATTTTCCACGTATATATAATAATGTGTCTCTCCCGCCTGCATTCCAGGGAGTACAGGTTTAGGAACTTCAAGCGTTCCCAGTAATTGAGGTGGTTTATCGCAGTTATTTGTGCAGTGAAAGTTCTCTGTACATTTTCTAGGTCAGCAATTTCACCTGCCTTGAAATGTGCAGTTAGTGTGCAGCAATATTCCAGCCTAGATAGAACAAGCGACCTGAAAAGTGTCAACATGGGCTTGGCATCCCTGGTTTTGAAGGTTCTCATTATCCATCCTGTCATTTTTCTGGCAGATGCGATTGCTACAGTGTTATGGTCCTTGAAGGTGAGATCCTCTGTCATGATCACTCCCAGGTCTTTGACATTAGTTTTTCGCTCTATTGTGTGGTTGGAATTTGTTTTATACTCCGATGAGATTTTAATTTCCTCACGTTTTCCATATCGGAGAAATTGAAATTTCTCATCATTGAACTTCATATTGTTTTCTGCAGCCCATTTAAAGATTTGGTTGATGTCTGCTTGGAGTCTTGCAGTGTCTTCAGCGGTGTACACTGTCATGCAGATTCGGGTGTCATCTGCAAAGGAAGACACAGCACTGTGGCTTATATCCCTGTCAATGTCCGATATAAGGATGAGGAACAGGATGGGAGCGAGTACTGTGCCTTGTGGAACAGAGCTTTTCACAGTAGCCGCCTCAGACTTTACTCTGTTGACTACTACTCTTTGTGTTCTGTTTGTTAGGAAATTATAGATCCATCTACCAACTTTTCCTGTTATTCCTTTATCACACATTTTGTGTGCTATTACACCATGGTCACACTTGTCAAAGGCTTTTGCAAAGTCTGTGTATATAACATCTGCATTCTGTTTGTCTTCTAGAGCATCCAGGACCTTGTCGTAGTGGTCCAGTAGTTGGGACAGACAGGAGCGACCTGCTCTAAACCCATGATGCACTGGGTTGTGTAATTGATGGGTATCTAGATGAGTGGCGATCTTGCTTAGAACCCTTTCAAAGATTTTTATGATATGGGATGTTAGCGCTATTGGTCTGAAGTTCTTTGCTATTGCTTTACTGCCGCCTTTGTGGAGCGGGGCTATGTCTGTTGTTTTTAGTAACTGCGGGACGACCCCAGTGTCCATGCTCCTTCTCCATAGGATGTTAAAAGCACGTGATAGGGGCTTCTTGCAGTTCTTGATGAACACGGAGTTCCATGAGTCTGGGCCTGGAGCGGAGTGCATGGGCATGTCATTTATCTCCTTTTCGAAGTCATTTAGCGTCAGGGTAATGTCAGATAGGTTTGCGTCTACCAAGTTCTGTGGCACTCTCATAAAAAATTCATTTAATTCTTCAACTTTCAGTCTGGTTAGCGGCTCGCTAAAAACCGAGTCATACTGTACAAGGTATACAGACCATAGTTGACATCAATGCCACCCACACCAGTCCACTAACACCCAGGTACCTATTTTACTGATGGGTGAACATAGACAACAAGTGTAAGGAAACACGTCCAGTGTTTCCACCCTCACCGGGAATCGAACCCGGACCCTCGCCTCGTGAAGCGAGAGCTTTAACCACCAGACCATGGGGCACCTCACGCCTGGAGTGCTGTTTACGACTCTGTGGAAAGCTGGGGTGATATGAGAGCTGGAACATAAGAGAGAGATTGTTTACATCAGCATAGACCCTATGAAGCATATAAAGCACTGGAAAAACACACGAAAGTGCTGAATATGTACTCTCTGGAGCGGAGGAGATAATATATACATGGAAGATACTGGAGGGCCTAGTTCTTAACCTATACACTACCATAACACTTCTGGAGTGAGAGACATGAGAGGAAGTGTAAAATAAACTCAGTGGAATGCAGGGGTGCCATGGGCGCAATAAGAGAATGTTGTATCAACATCCGTGGGCCCAGACTGTTCAACCTGCTATCAGCAGATATCAGAAACTCTGCTGGAACAAGTGTACAAGTCTTCAAGAAGAAACACTGCTGGAACAAGTGTACAAGTCTTCAAGAAGAAACACAGCTGGAACAAGTGTACAAGTGTTCAAGAAGAAACACTGCTGGAACAAGTGTACAAGTGTTCAAGAAGAAACAGCTGGAACAAGTGTACAAGTGTTCAAGAAGAAACACTGCTGGAACAAGTGTACAAGTGTTCAAGAAGAAACACCGCTGGAACAAGTGTACAAATGTTCAAGAAGAAACACTGCTGGAACAAGTGTTCAAGAAGAAACACTGCTGGAACAAGTGTACAAGTGTTCAAGAAGAAACACCGCTGGAACAAGTGTACAAGTGTTCAAGAAGAAACACTGCTGGAACAAGTGTACAAGTGTTCAAGAAGAAACACTGCTGGAACAAGTGTACAAGTCTTCAAGAAGAAACACCGCTGGAACAAGTGTACAAGTGTTCAAGAAGAAACACTGCTGGAACAAGTGTACAAGTGTTCAAGAAGAAACACTGCTGGAACAAGTGTACAAGTGTTTAAGAAGAAACACAGCTGGAACAAGTGTACAAGTGTTCAAGAAGAAACACTGCTAGAACAAGTGTACAAGTCTTCAAGAAGAAACACTGCTGGAACAAGTGTACAAGTGTTGAAGAAGAAACACTGCTGGAACAAGTATACAAGTCTTCAAGAAGAAACACTGCTGGAACAAGTGTACAAGTGTTCAAGAAGAAACACTGCTGGAACAAGTGTACAAGTCTTCAAGAAGAAACACTGCTGGAACAAGTGTACAAGTCTTCAAGAAGAAACACAGCTGGAACAAGTGTACAAGTGTTCAAGAAGAAACACTGCTGGAACAAGTGTACAAGTGTTCAAGAAGAAACACTGCTGAAACAAGTGTACAAGTCTTCAAGAAGAAACACTGCTGGAACAAGTGTACAAGTCTTCAAGAAGAAACACAGCTGGAACAAGTGTACAAGTGTTCAAGAAGAAACACTGCTGGAACAAGTGTACAAGTCTTCAAGAAGAAACACTGCTGGAACAAGTGTACAAGTGTTCAAGAAGAAACACTGCTGGAACAAGTGTACAAGTCTTCAAGAAGAAACACTGCTGGAACAAGTGTACAAGTGTTGAAGAAGAAACACTGCTGGAACAAGTATACAAGTGTTCAAGAAGAAACGCTGCTGGAACAAGTGTACAAGTCTTCAAGAAGAAACACTGCTGGAACAAGTGTACAAGTGTTCAAGAAGAAACACTGCTGGAACAAGTGTACAAGTCTTCAAGAAACACTGCTGGAACAAGTGTACAAGTGTTCAAGAAGAAACACTGCTGGAACAAGTGTACAAGTCTTCAAGAAGAAACACAGCTGGAACAAGTGTACAAGTCTTCAAGAAGAAACACAGCTGGAACAAGTGTACAAGTCTTCAAGAAGAAACACTGCTGGAACAAGTGTACAAGTGTTCAAGAAGAAACTAGACAAGTACCTGCACTAGGTGCTACATTAACCAGGTTGTGATGGATATACGGGGCCAGCGGGCCGCTAGTTGCAACAGCCTGGTTGACCAAACAAGCACAAGATAACCTTTGCCCAGGGCTGGGCTGCAAGAATAATATTCGAAATCGCTGATAGGTATTTCTCAGGAATAATAGTGATTCATAGGCTCAGTTCCCCGTGGTAGGTTTCTCACAAGTATTAGGAACAGTAGTGGTCCTAACACTGATCCTTGTGGAATCCCATTCGGTACGTTCTCCCATGATGAGAAGTTAGACACAGGTGCAACACTTGGGTAACTTAGTGTGGAAGCGTTTCGCCACACAGTGGCTTCATCAGTCTAGTACAAAACAAGGATGGTGAAGATCAGAAGGAGTTTGAGGTAATCAGTCCCTCAGCCTGGAGTCGATGTGATCAGTCAGTCTTGATAAGAATACACCATATGCGCGAAGAAGCTTATATAGTGTAGACAGGTGAGGTGAAGCAGTCGTAGGCGGCGTCAACTTGGATAAATCCACAAGTAGGTCATGCCTATAGGTTAGGCAGTCGTAGAACTCCGTGTATCAAGATCCCAGGGTGTTGTTGTCTGACCATTCTTCTGTGTATTGGACTGATGAAGCCACTCTGTGGCGAAACGTTTCCTCGTGTTGCACATGTGTCTGATTTATCAAGTTGTCGGTTCTCTGAACCATTTATCTACACTCTCCCATTGTCTCATTCCATACTGCTACTCTCTGTCTTCTGTCATTAAGATACACGTAAGTTTCACTCTCACCTAATATCATGTTTATTTTCCCACTATAATCTACCTTGTCCATAATTACTATCACATTTGCTTTGTCTGTTTCGTAAGGTGAAGTCCAGGATCTTTACTTAATTCATGGTATAACTTAACAAATGTTTGAGGACAATTGTGTTGCAGTGAGCGAAGCTCAGACCTAGACTTTACCTTACCATCCTAGACCTAGACTTTACCTTACCATCCTAGACCTAGACTTTACCTTACCATCCTAGACCTAGACTTTACCTTACCATCCTAGACCTAGACTTCACCTTACCATCCTAGACCTAGACTTCACCTTACCATCCTAGACCTAGACTTTACCTTACCATCCTAGACCTAGACTTTACCTTACCATCCTAGACCTAGACTTCACCTTACCATCCTAGACCTAGACTTTACCTTACCATCCTAGACCTAGACTTTACCTTACCATCCTAGACCTAGACTTTACCTTACCATCCTAGACCTAGACTTTACCTTACGATCCTAGACCTAGACTTCACCTTACCATCCTAGACCTAGACTTTACCTTACCATCCTAGACCTAGACTTTACCTTACGATCCTAGACCTAGACTTCACCTTACCATCCTAGACCTAGACTTCACCTTACCATCCTAGACCTAGACTTCACCTTACCATCCTAGACCTAGACTTCACCTTACCATCCTAGACCTAGACTTCACCTTACCATCCTAGACCTAGACTTCACCTTACGATCCTAGACCTAGACTTCACCTTACGATCCTAGACCTAGACTTCACCTTACCATCCTAGACTTAGACTTCACCTTACCATCCTAGACTTAGACTTCACCTTACGATCCTAGACCTAGACTTCACCTTACGATCCTAGACCTAGACTTCACCTTACGATCCTAGACCTAGACTTCACCTTACGATCCTAGACCTAGACTTCACCTTACGATCCTAGACCTAGACTTCACCTTACGATCCTAGACCTAGACTTCACCTTACGATCCTAGACCTAGACTTCACCTTACGATCCTAGACCTAGACTTCACCTTACGATCCTAGACCTAGACTTCACCTTACGATCCTAGACCTAGACTTCACCTTACGATCCTAGACCTAGACTTCACCTTACGATCCTAGACCTAGACTTCACCTTACCATCCTAGACCTAGACATCACCTTACGATCCTAGACCTAGACTTCACCTTACGATCCTAGACCTAGACTTCACCTTACCATCCTAGACCTAGACTTCACCTTACGAAACAGACGAAGCAAATGCGATAGTAATTATGAACAAGGTAGATTATAGTGAAAAAAATAACATATTAGAAGATGGGGTAACTTAGGAGCCCCTTAAACACTGTACCTGTTAACGTTGCCGGTTCCTGAAGACTCTGGACCAGTCTCTAGTGGTAGTGTGTTAAAGGGTTACCTGCAGTCCTCCCTCCTCACTCCTTTATCTCGGTAACGTTGGGTGTTCCTTAGCTGGGTTGGTGGCGCACCTAGCTCATACATTGAGATCCGTCGTTCGATCCCCGGTACGGGTGGACAATTATGGCGTGTTTCCTTAAGACAGCTGCTGTCACTGTTAGATTATTATTATTATTATTATTCTTCTTTCTTCTTTCAACACGTCGGCCGTTTCCCACCGAAGCGGGGTGGCCCAAAATGAAAAACGAAAGTTTCCCATTTTACATTTAGTAATATATACAGGAGAAGGGGTTACTAGCCCCTTGCTCCCAGCATTTTAGTCGCCTCTTACGACACGCATGGCTTACGGAGGAAGAATTCTGTTCCACTTCCCCATGGAGATAAGAGGAAATAAGAACAAGAACTAGTAAGAAAATAGAAGAAAACCCAGAGGGGTGTGTATATATATGCTTGTACATGAATGTGTAGTGTGACCTAAGTGTAAGTAGAAGTAGCAAGACGTACCTGAAATCTTGCATGTTTATGAGACAGAAAAAAGACTCCAGCAATCCTACCATCATGTAAAACAATTACAGGCTTTCGTTTTACACTCACTTGGCAGGACGGTAGTACCTCCCTGGGTGGTTGCTGTCTACCAACCTACTACCTATATTATTATTATTATTATATAGAATTCCAGCAAATTTGTTAGACGACACCAGCCTTCTGATAATCTCCATAACTTTACATACTATACATATCAGCATGTATGTGCGAGTGTTTGTGTGTGTGTATGTGCGAGTGTGTGTGTGTGTGTATGTGCGAGTGTTTGTGTGTGTGTATGTGCGAGTGTGTGTGTGTGTGTATGTGCGAGTGTGTGTGTGTGTGTATGTGCGAGTGTTTGTGTGTGTGTATGTGCGAGTGTGTGTGTGTGTGTATGTGCGAGTGTGTGTGTGTGTGTATGTGCGAGTGTGTGTGTACTCACCTATTTGTACTCACCTATTTGTGGTTGCAGGGGTCGAGTCATAGCTCCTGGCCCCGCCTCTTCACTGATTGCTACTAGGTCCTCTCTCTCCCTGCTCCATGAGCTTTATCAAACCTAGTCTTAAAACTATGTATGGTTCCTGCCTCCACTATGTCGCTTTCTAAGCTATTCCACTTCCTGACAACTCTATGACTGAAGAAATACTTCCTAACATCCCTTTGACTCATAGGAGTCTTCAACTTCCAATTATGACCCCTTGTTTCTGTGTCCCCTCTCTGGAACATCTTGTCTCTGTCCACCTTATCTATTCCTCGCAGTATTTTATATGTCGTTATCATGTCTCCCTAACCCTCCTGTCCTCTAGTGTCGTCAGGCCGATTTCCCTTAACCTTTCTTCGTAGGACAATCCCCTTAGCTCTGGGACTAGTCTTGTTGCAAACCTTTGCACTTTCTCTAATTTCTTGACGTGCTTGACCAGGTGTGGGTTCCAAACCGGTGCTGCATACTCCAGTATGGGCCTGACGTATATGGTATACAGAGTCTTGAATGATTCCTTAGTGAGGTATTGGAACGCTATTCTTAGGTTTGCCAGCCGCCCGTATGCTGCAGCAGTTATCTGATTGATGTGTGCCTCAGGAGATGTGCTCGGTATTATACTCACCCCAAGATCTTTTTCTTTGAGTGAGGCTTGCAGTCTTTGGCCACCTAGACTATACTCTGTCTGCGGTCTTCTTTGCCCTTCCCGATATTCATGACTTTACATTTGGCAGGGTTAAATTCAAGGAGCCAGTTACTGGACCAGGCTTGCAGCCTGTCCAGGTCTCTTTGTAGTCCTGCCTGATCCTCGACTGATTTTATTCTTCTCATTAACTTCACATCATCTGCAAACAGGGACACTTCTGAGTCTATCCCTTCCGTTATGTCATTCACATATACCAAAAACAGTACAGGTCCTAAGACTGACCCTTGTGGAACTCCACTCGTCACAGGTGCCCACTCTGACATCTCGTCACGTACCATGACTCGTTGTTGCCTCCTGTCAGATATTCTCTGATCCATTGCAGTGTTTTTCCTGTTACGTGTGCCTGATCCTTTAGCTTTTGCATTAACCTCTTGTGAGGAACTGTGTCGAACGCCTTCTTGCAGTCCAAAAATGCAGTCTATCCACCCTCTCTCTCGTGTCTTACTTCTGTTACCTTATCATAAAACTCCAGTAGGTTTGTGACACAGGATTTTCCTTCCCCGAAACCGTGCTGGTTGTCGTTTATAGCTTGTGTCTTTCTAGGTGCTCCACCACTCTTCTCCTGATGATCTTCTCCATGACTTTGCATACTATACACGTCAGTGACACAGGTCTGTAGTTTAATGCCTCGTGTCTGTCTCCTTTCTTAAAAATTGGGACTACATTTGCCATCTTCCACGCCTCAGGTAGTTGCCCAGTTTCAATGGATGTGTTGAAGATTTGTGTTAGTGGCACACACAACATCTCTGCTCCTCCTAAGGACCCACGGAGAAATGTTGTCCGGTCCCACCGCTTTTGAGGTATCGAGTTCACATAGCAGCTTCTTCACCTCCTCCTCGGTTGTGTGTATTTCATCCAGCACTTGTTGGTATACCTCCTATTCTGAATTCCGGGAGTCCTACCTGTCTCCTGTGTAAATACTTTAAATCTCATGTTGAGCTCCTCACATACCTCTTGGTCGTTATTGTGAACTCCCCACCTTCCTTTCTCAGCCTGATTACCTGGTCCTTGACTGTTGTTTTCCTCCTGATGTGGCTATACAACAGCTTCGGGTCAGACTTGACTTTTGATGCTATATCATTTTCATATTGTCGCTGAGCCTCCTTCTTACCTGTGCATATTCGTTTCTGGCTCTTCGGCTAATCTCTTTATTTTCCTGGGTCCTTTGTCTTCTGTACTTTTTCCATTCTCTATTACACTTACTTTTGCCTCCCTACACCTCTGGGTGAACCAAGGACTCGTTCTGGTCTTCCCATTACTTCTGTTTCCCTTGGGGACAAACCTCTCCTCTGCCTCTTTGCATTTGGTTGTCACATATTCCATCATTTCTTTTACTGGTTTTCCTGCCAATTCTCTCTCCCACTGAACGTCTTGTAGGAAGTTCCTCATGCCTGTGTAGTCCCCCTTTTGTAGTTTCGTTTCTCCCTTCCTATTCCTGCTCCCTCTCCACTTGTAGCTCAACTATATAATCAAAACACAGAACCAAATGATCACTAGCTCCAAGGGGCCTTTCATACGTGATATCCTCGATGTCCGAACTACTCAAGGTGAATACTAGGTCCAGTCTTGCTGGATCATCCCCACCTCTCTCTCTGGTAGTGTCTCTAACATGTTGATGCATGAGGTTTTCCAGTACCACATCCATCATCTTGGCTCTCCATGATTCAGGACCCCATGGGGCTCTAGGTTTTCCCAATCAATCTCTTTGTGATTGAAATCACCCATAACTAGTAACTTTGCTCTCCCCATGTGGGCTCTTCTGGCTACCTCGGCTAGTGTGTCTACCATTGCTCTGTTGCTCTCGCGTATTCTTCTCTTGGCCTCCTGCAGTTCTGTGGCGGGTTGTACATTACAGCAATTATCACCTTATGGCCCTCAGACTGAATTGTTCCTACTATGTAGTCCCTTTCACCCATTCCATCCATTCCTTCCACTTCCTCAAATCCCCACCTGTTCTTAATGAGCAGTGCAACTCCTCCTCCCCCTCTGCTCCTCTATCTTTCCTGAGGATTTGATATCCGGGTGGGAAGATTGCATCTGTTATCATCCTGGTGAGTTTCGTTTCTGTGAGTGCTATTATGTCTGGGGATGTCTCCTTTATTCTTTCATGCCACTCCTCACATTTATTTGTTATACCATCTGCATTTGTATACCAAACCTTTAACTTCTTTTCTAAAACCGTAGTCTGGGGGGTATGTTGGGGTTGGGAAAGTGGGAGATCTGATGGGGAACTATGGGTGGTTGGTGTGAAGGTGGAGTTTGTACTGAGGTGGGTGGAATCATTGGGTATGGCATGTGTGTTTTGGGTTAGGTTGTTTGGTTGCATTGGGGTTGTCCAGGTTGGGGAACATCTGAAGGTGGTTGTATTAGAGCTTCCTCCTGTGTGTGTATGTGCGAGTGTGTGTGTGTGTGTATGTGCGAGTGTGTGTATGTGCGAGTGTGTGTATGTGCGAGTGTGTGTGTGTGTGTATGGGAGAGTGTGTGTGTGTGTGTATGGGCGAGTGTGTATGTGCGAGTGTGTGTGTGTGTGTGTGTATGGGCGAGTGTGTGTGTGTGTGTGTATGGGCGAGTGTGTGTGTGTGTGTGTATGGGCGAGTGTGTGTGTGTGTGTGTGTGTGTATGGGCGAGTGTGTGTGTGTATGGGCGAGTGTGTGTGTGTGTGTGTATGGGCGAGTGTGTGTGTGTATGGGCGAGTGTGTGTGTGTGTGTGTATGTGCGAGTGTGTGTGTGTGTGTATGGGCGAGTGTATGTGTGTGTGTATGGGAGAGTGTGTGTTAGTTAGTTACCATTTTGTCCTAGGCACATGTCGATTAGACAATAGGCCTGTTGTGTGTGTGTGTGTGTATGTGCGTGTGTGTGTATGTGCGTGTGTGTGTATGGGCGAGTGTGTGTGTGTGTGTGTGTGTATGGGCGAGTGTGTGTGTGTGTGTGCGTGCGTGTGTGCACTCACCTAATTCACCTAATTGTGGTTGCAGGGGTCGAGACTCGGCTCCTGGCCCCGCCTCTTCACTGATCGCTACTGTATCCTCTCTCTCCCTGCTCCATGAGCTTTATCATACCTCGTCTTAAAGCTATGTATGGTTCCTGCCTCCACTACCACTTCGTGACAACTCTGTGACTGAAGAAATAATTCCTAACATCCCTTTGACTCATCTGAGTCTTCAACTTCCAATTGTGACCCCTTGTTTCTGTGTCCCCTCTATGGACCTGTGTGTGTGTGTGTTGTGTTGTGTGTACTCACCTATTTGTGGTTGCAGGGGTCGATTCATAGCTCCTGGCCCCGCCTCTTTACTGATTGCTACAAGATCATCTCTCTCCCTGCTCCATGAGCTTTATCAAACCTCGTCTTAAAACTATGTATGGTTCCTGCCTCCACTACGTCACTTTCTAGGCTATTCCACTTCCTGACAACTCTATGACTGAAGAAATACTTCCTAACATCTCTTTGACTCATAGGAGTCTTCAACTTCCAACTGTGACCCCTTGTTTCTGTGTCCCCTCTCTGGAACATCTTGTCTCTGCCCACCTTATCTACACCTCGATTTCCCTTAACCTTTCTTCGTAGGACAATCCCCTTAGCTCTAGGACTAGTCTTGTTGCAAACCTTTGCACTTTCTCTAATTTCCTGACGTGCTTGATCAGGTGTGGGTTCCAAACTGGTGCTGCATACTCCAGTATGGGCCTGACGTATATGGTGTACAGAGTCTTGAACGATTCCTTAGTGAGGTATTGGAACGCTATTCTTAGGTTTGCCAGCCGCCCGTATGCTGCAGCAGTTATCTGATTGATGTGTGCCTCAGGAGATGTGCTCGGTATTATACTCACCCCAAGATCTTTTTCCTTGAGTGAGGTTTGCAGTCTTTGGCCACCTAGATTATACTCTGTCCGCGGTCTTCTTTGCCCTTCCCCGATCTTCATGACTTTACATTTGGCAAGGTTAAATTCAAGGAGCCATTTACTGGACCAGGCTTGGCCTGTCCAGGTCTCTTTGTAGTCCTGCCTGATCCTCGACTAATTTAATTCTTCTCATTAACTTAAATCATCTGCAAACAGGGACACTTCTGAGTCTATCCCTTCCGTTATGTCATTCACATATACCAAAAACAGTACAGGTCCTAGGACTGACCCTTGTGGAACCCCACTCGTCACATGTGCCCACTCTGACACCTCGTCACGTATCATGACTCGTTGTTGCCTCCCTGTCAGATATTCTCTGATCCATTGCAGTGCCTTTCCTGTTACGTGTGCCTGATCCTCTAGCTTTTGCATTAACCTCTTGTGAGGAACTGTGTCGAACGCCTTCATGCAGTCCAAGAAAATGCAGTCTATCCCCCTCTCTCTCGTGTCTTACTTCTGTTACCTTGTCATAAAACTCCAGTAGGTTTGTGACATATGATTTTCCTTCCAGCAGCAACAGCCTGGTTGACCAGGCAAGCACCAGACGAGCCTGGCCCATGGCCGGGCTCAGAGAGTAGATACTCTCGAAACTCTTCAAAGGTATATCAAAGGTTCCCTGAATCCGTGCTGGTTGTCGTTTATAAGCTTGTGTCTTTCTAGGTGCTCCACCCCTCTCCTCCTGATGATCTTCTCCATGACTTTGCATACTATACACGTCAGTGACATAGGTCTGTAGTTTAATGCCTCGTGTCTGTCTCCTTTCTTAAAAATTGGGACTACATTTGCCATCTTCACGCCTCAGGTAGTTGCCCAGTTTCAATGGAAGTGTTGAAGATTTTTGTTAGTGGCACACACAACATCTCTGCTCCTCTCTAAGGACCCACGGAGAAATGTTGTCCGGTCCCACCGCTTTTGAGGTATCAAGTTCACATAGCAGCTTCTTCACCTCCTCCTCCTCGGTTGTGTGTATTTCATCCAGAACTTGTTGGTATACCTCCCTAGTCTGAATTCCTGGAGTCCTTCCTGTCTCCTCTGTAAATACTTCTTTAAATCTCATGTTGAGCTCCTCACATACCTCTTGAGTCGTTTCTTTGAACTCCCCACCTTCCTTCCTCAGCCTGATTACCTGGTCCTTGACTGTTGTTTTCCTCATGATGTGGCTATACAACAGCTTTGGGTCAGACTTGACTTTGATGCTATATCATTTGTATTGTCGCTGAGCCTCCCTTCTTGTGCATATTCGTTTCTGGCTCTTGGCTAATCTCTTTATTTTCCTGGGTCCTTTGTCTTCTGTACTTTTCCATTCTCTATTACACTTAGTTTTTGCCTCCCTACACCTCTGGATGAACCAAGGACTCGTTCTGGTCTTCCCATTACTTCTGTTTCCTTGAGGACAAACCTCTCCTCTGCCTCTTTGCATTTGGTTGTCACATATTCCATCATTTCTTTTGCTGGTTTTCCTGCCAATTCTCTCTCCCACTGAACGTCTTGTAGGAAGTTCCTCATGCTTATGTAGTCCCCCTTTTGTAGTTTCGTTTCTCCTTCCTATTCCCTGCTCCCCTCTCAGTTGTAGCTCAACTATATAATCAAAACACAGAACCAAATGATCACTAGCTCAAGGGGCCTTTCATACGTGTAATCCTCGATGTCCGAACTACTCAAGGTGAATACTAGGTCCAGTCTTGCTGGATCATCCAAACCTCTCTCTCTCTGGTAGTGTCTCTAACATGTTGATGCATGAGGTTTTCCAGTACCACATCCATCATCTTGGCTCTCCCCCTGATTCAGGACCCCGTGGGTCCTCCCGGTTTTCCCAATCACTCTCTTTGTGATTGAAATCACCCATAACTGAACTTGCTCTCCCTGTGTGGGCTCTTCTGGCCACCTCGGCTAGTGTGTCTACCATTGCTCTGTTGCTCTCGTCGTATTCTTCTCTTGGCCTCCTGCAGTTCTGTGGTGGGTTGTACATTACAGCAATTACAACCTTATGGCCCTCAGACTGGATTGTTCCTACTATGTAGTCCCTTTCGCCCATTCCATCCATTCCTTCCACTTCCTCAAATCCCCACCTGTTCTTAATGAGCAGTGCAACTCCTCCTCCCCCTCTGCTCCCTCTATCTTTCCTGAGGATTTGATATCCGGGTGGAAAAATCTGTTATCATCCTGGTGAGTTTCGTTTCTGTGTGTGTATGCTCACCTAATTGTACTCACCTAATTGTGGTTGCAGTGGTCGAGACTCAGCTCCTGGCCCCGCCTCATCGCTGTGTGTGTGTATTCACCTAATTGTGGTTGCAGGGGTCGAGACTCAGCTCCTGGCCCCGCCTCTTCGCTGTCCGCTACTGGGTCTCTGCTCTCCCTGCTCCATGAGCTTTATCATACCTCGTCTTAAAACTATGTATGGTTCCTGCCTCCACTATATCTTTCTCAGACTATTCCACTTCCTGATACTCTGTGGCTGAAGAAATGCTTCTAACATCCCTTTGACTCATTCTGAGTCTTCCCAGCTTCATTGTGTTCCCTTGTTTCTGTGTTCCCTCTCTGGAACATCCTGTCACTGTCTATTGTCGATTCCCCGCAGTATTTTGTATGCCCGTTATCATGTCTCCTCTGGCCCTTCTTTCTCCAGTGTTGTTAGTCCTATTTCCCTCAACCTTTCTTCATGGACAGACCCTGAGTTGTGGAACTAACCTTGTCGCAAACCTTTGCACTTTCTCTAGTTTCTTTACGTGTTGACCAGGTGTAGGTTCCAGACTGGTGCTGCATATTCTAGTATGGGCCTGACGTACACGGTGTACAGTCTACCTGGAGTCTACCTGGAGAGAATTCCAGGGGTCAACGCCCCCGCGGCCCGGTCTGTGACCAGGCCTCCTGTTGGACCAGAGCCTGATCAAGCTGGCTATTACGCTGGCCACGGCCATCGTGACCACAGCCCGGCTGATCAGGTACCGACTTGAGGTGCCTGTCCAGTGCCTGCTTTAAGACAGCCAGGGGTTTGTTGGTAATCCCCTGATGTATGCTGGGAGGCAGTTGAACAATCTTGGGCCCTGACACTTATTGTGTTGTCCCTCAATGTGCTAGTGCACCCTGCTCTTCATTGGGGGGATGTTACATCGCCTGCCGAGTCTTTTGCTTTCGTAGGGAGTGATTTTTGTGTGCAAGTTTGGTACTAAGCCCTCGGGAATTTTCCATGTGTATATAATAATGTATCTCTCCCCTGCGTTCTAGAAGTACAGGTTTAGGAACTTCAAGCGTTCCCAGTAGTTGAGGTGGTTTATCGCACTTATGCTTTAGTGAAGGTTCTCTGCACATTTTCAAGGTCAGCAATTTCACCCGCCTTGAAAGGTGCAGTTAGTGTGCAGCAATATTCCAGCCTAGATAGAACAAACAATCTGTAAAGTGTCAACATGGGCTTGTGTCTTGAACGATTCTTCTTAAGGTAACGGAATGCTAATCTTAGGTTTGCCAGTCGCCCATATGCTGCCACAGTTATCTGGTTTATGTGTGCCTCCGGACGTGCTTGGCGTTATACTCACCCAAGGTCTTTCTCCTTTGCCGAGGTTTGTAGCCATTGTCCGCCTAGCCTGTACTCTGTCAGCGGTCTTCTTTGCTCTTCTCCGATCTTCATGACTTTGCATTTGGTGGGATTGAATTGAGAAGCCAGTTGCTACACCAAATGTCAAGCTTGTCAGGTCTGTTTGAAGTCCTGCTTGGTCCTCTTGCGATTTGATTCTCCTCATTAATTTCACATCATCTGCGAACAGAGACACTTCTGAGTCTATCCCATCCGTCATGTCATTTACATATACCAGGAATAACACTGGTTGGTGACCCTAGCCGCCCCCCCAGGATACCCCCTCAAAAACCATGACCCCCTTTTTTCCCCTGAGGTATTCCGATCCCCTTTCCCGTGCCCTTTTTATCTGCTTGTTCTTCCCCTTTTTACTAATCTCATGTGGGGAAATGTGTCAAAAGGGCCCTTTTTGGTCAAAAAAAAAACCCCCTTTTCTCTTGTCTTACCTATGTTACTTTTTTTCATGAACTGGAGGTTTTTAAAATTTCCTTTGAATCTTGCTTCTGGTTTTTTTTCCTTTTCAGC